>JAHZNC010003845.1:0-27781 GCA_027744095.1 Zhuqinia jingwanae | reverse complement strand
TATATCTATTATCTTTTTCTAAACGATAAAGTATCTTCATCTTTATCTTTTATCTCAAACCCCGGTAGATAACAAACTCTGTTTATTGCATCAACCTTAGTAGATACATATTACAGAATATTTGTAACCCTGTGCCATTTTCATTCCCCATATTTCTCCGGGAGTAGAAGGTGATAATTCAAAAAAAAATATCAAACGTAAATATAATACAATAATATGAATAACAATAACATATTATATTAATTAGATATAATAGCAGTAACAATAAAATTTCTATATTAAGTCATTAATTTGCACTCCGTCGGTCCTTAATTCAAGCTTTAATAGGGTCTATTTAATATGGACCTACTTACACAACCAGACGTGTGAGGAGAGAGTCCCACATTGAGACATTTGCATCATCACATCTTCATGCTTCACTTGTCTCTTTAGTAGTATCCCAGGATTATACTGTCTGCTGTATTTACAACAAACAGACTGCCTGTTTCACTTCTTTTTCATTTATTTTTGATGATGTATGTAAATTTGCGAATGCCAGTACAGATGAGTAGAGAGGTGAATCATCATAAGGCTAAGGTTCACTTGTTTCTCCAAGGCTAATTAATGTATGTCATATGTATAATATCCAGAATCTAGAAAGACGCTGTTGCTTTCTTGTATGTTGAAGATGAAGAAATATAGATGGGTGTGGTGGACAAGATTGTTTTTTAAAAATTTCGTCGATTTTTACTAGTTCAGCATCATAGCAGCAGCGTCAGCTTTTTAACCTTCTCTTTACACAACAAAGAATTTCACTATTTTGCAACAAAGAATATAGGTACTCTTTTTTAATCTGTATATTGCATACGTGTAATATCAACGACCGATTACCGATATGAACCTAACCTGTTTTCGTTACAATCATATTTCATATTTGCAAAATCGTGTACATTTTAATAACGTGTATGCATTTATCTTGCTTTGCTGAGGAGAGAGTGATGAAAGGAATAAAAAATGAATGAACATGAATAGGTTGATAACCTTAGATCCCAATTTCAACATATGATGACCGGCTGATATAATAATGGTGTATCTGTTAGTTTTGCAGGTGTACGAAGCTTTGGAGATTGATTTAAGAATATGAATGATGAAATCATACCTGCCTAGTAACAACGTAGGTATGGAGTAGTACATGTGGAGGAAAAACCCTGCGTAGACATGGCAAAGCCTTGTTTTCTATAAATATCTGACAAAACACAACAACTTTAAAATACGTAATTATGATATGAAAAATGAATCCTAACCCTTTCTGTTATATAATTATTATATTTTTTTGATCCAGTTTCTCTCAAGAAACCATATTTGAAATGTGTTCTATTGACATGTACAGTAACGATCAATACTACGTCATATTCACAAAAGAGCATGTCAATGACAAATATACTCTAACTTAGTATTTGCTTGACTTTCACATGTAAATCAACACTTGTATTCCATTAGGAATTATCACATATTACGTGCGCATTAAAACTTAATTGGGAAAGTGTGACTCTTACTGTTGTAATTTGAAATATATGACCCATTACAGCGACTATAAAACTTGCACTCGATCGGTAAGCATGGCATGGCAGATCGTAACTTTATATACTGAGAAGTTAAAATGTGCTTCCACCTGCGAGTCAATAGTTTTACTGTAAATTCAGCCATGTAGAGACGCAACACATGTATTTTACACTTTTTATGGTTTATGTCTTATGACCAGCAATCAATAAATACATGGAGATGTAAACCGGGTGTTTTACGATCTACTGTATAAAAAGGTCAGTTTATAATATGCATGCATGCCTAGCATACAAGAGAGTAGAGTACTAAAACGCACGTGACGTAAACACATGTACTCTGAACAACTAATTAAAATGACAATAGAGTTGCGAGGGAGTTTCTGAAGAAAAAATAAATAAAATAACTTTTAGCAGAGAAAAGAAAATACACTGAGAAATGTATAATAAATGCATATTATGTAAGTAGCCCATTTCTTTATGAAGACTTTGGCGCATGGTACAGGTATGTCCTTTTTTTACAATTTAACAACTAACAGGACTGATTGTTAAATTATCATTTCTTAAGTTTTTTGCAGACCTTCTTTCCACTGATTGCGATATTTAAGCGTCATTCTTATTTTAAAATCTCAAATACATGGATCTACCTATATTTGTTGACATATAACATTTAAATATTTAACGTCTTTTGGATAAAGATGAAAATTCTGGCGTTTTACACTGCATGCAAAATGGTCAATATTCACATCCCACACATACATGAAGTATGTCATGTTTTATGGGGTTACATAACCTATATTAACACGTTATGTAATGGAAAAAAATATCAGACATGAAAGAGATGAAAGGTGATTATTAGTAGAACTGCAGATATAACCGGAATCCATTATATTTTTGGCATCACTTGTTCTGTTATGCGTCCAACCGACTGAACGATTATTGTGTTAATCAAAGCAATATGCTGACGTTGACGTTGTAATAAGTAATAACCAAAAACTCATTTTTTTATGTGTAATAAAAGTTTGTAGCTATATTCCTTGAGGATAGTAATAAAATGATGGTACAATGGGATTCTCTTCACATTTGCATTAGGACATGCATCCAGCAGAAGAGAAAAACCAAATTAAAACAACACAAAGCTTAGGCAACCCAATTTCGACTCATTTCAAACAGTGACAGAGTGCAAACAAAGACAATAGTATTATCCGCATACATGTATAAACTATTGACTGTATAAACTTAAAATAAACCTTTAAAAGAACGAAACCCTTTGTGTTTCATGAGACGGAGTGAGATGTACGTTGAAAATTAGCGTCGAGGAACAAACATACTAATAACTACGTCATACTAAGAACAGTAGTTTTTTTCCTCTTCTGCCATATTTTTTCTCATGCTGCTGTTATTTACACTATTATATCATCTCTGGTAAATAACAAATGTTATTTTTATACGCTATGCAAGCCAACCCATGACGTTGTATAATTTTTAATGGCAACGCAAGTGTAAGTTGTGCCCATTGTAGATTAAAGTATGTATTAAAAAAAATACAATCTACTACTAGCAGGTTACTAGAAGAGTCGGGATCGAGTGCGACATGAAGAGACTAAAATGAAAAGGTTGTCGAAACAACAAACCGAACCGTAGATCAAGCTTTTCCGTTTCTAACCAAGAGGGATCTCGGTGCAACTTCCATTTTAAAAACGGCAAAACTTGATATCCCGGAAAATAAAGTTTAATTAGTGCATAAGTCATATATGCATGCATGGGTGGATTCACTGATAGGCCTTCAAATAAGTTTCACAATTCATTAATGGATTACATGAAAACTTTCCCGTTACACACGAGAAAAATTAACGAAATTCGATAAGCTTGTGATCAAAAGAGGGACAAATAAAAAAATACAAGTAAATGTTATACACTTATGTACTATTGTACTTATATGTAAATCATTTTCACAAACTAACGTCACATAAATGTGGAATTGATAACACTATTGGCTTGTGTAACAATAATGGAAAACAACGTCATTGTAAATGGTGAAAGATAGCAAAAATGGTTATTTTCAGTTTTCATAGTCTAAGGTTTTTTTACTTGTTGTTTGAGAAGATTACATTGTATTAATGTCAGTAACCACAATCGAAAGTGTTTTTATTGATGAGGTTTGTCATTGTAAATAAATTGTATTTGCATTAAAACCATTCATGAAACGTTACTGACGTCAGTACTTCAACCAGACTTATAAAGAATGTATTTTGTGTGTGTAAAAAAGACAGATACGGAAGAAACCTGAAATTATGTCGATTTATAATATTTTTCCGCTCGTTATAATTTGGTCATTAAAACGCATGTTTACTTTCTACATACGTATGCTTGTGCATTTTTGGACACTTTTAATCATAATCTCCCAACTTGTATGCAAGATAACTTTGTTGTCCTTAATCCATTGACAAAAAGCTGAAAAATAAGGAAGGGCGAGTAATCAACACTCAAAGTGTAAATATTGGATCCTCTTTCTGACGTCATTCATATGTTCAACATAATGCAAATAGGTAAAACCTTTAATAATTATATATCAAAAAAGTAATCAAAGTTTGTCGAAACACAAATTTCCTATCATATTACAAGAGCAACGTTAATTGTGAATGAAAATTGATTAATTGTATCGTTTGTATTTAAGTGATCGACATTTAAATTTTGTGGGTTTCGAATTCAAATCATTGCATTTTATTCTGCTTAATTTTAATTAACGGTTACGCATGCAAGGATTGATGTTTAATGTAGACCAGTTATAAGAATAATATTTGTCTTAAATAATTCTGTCACTTTTGGGTTGTTGTGTGCAAATTCTCAAAATTAAGTTTCTGCAAATTAGCTATTTGTGTTCGGCAAGTTTTTATGAGACGAGGCAAAAGATGTAATATAATAAAAGCGATTGATAAATAACATATGCAAGCAAGGAGGAAAAACATGCAATTCCTTGTGGTTCCCCTTTAAGCGTTACAATCATCAATTTTCTTTCCGTGTCCGTTTTTTTTTTATTTGAGAACGTTTTATGGCAACACTAAATTTAATATGCATGTAATGATTATTAACGGCATGATATGCATTTTCTTGTAAGGGAGGAAAAGTCACTTGCTGACATGTATGTATTACTGTTGTAGTAGCATGACCTTATTTACGAATATAGTTAATATGAAATCATATATAATATGCAAGCATCTGCTGATCTATACCTTTAGCCCACGTGACTCCCTGCTGCAAAATTCGTTCATGGATAACGATTTTTACACAGGTTTACTTTAATGCAAATTCAATCATAAAACCGCTGAAATGCTCCTTGGAGATTCAGTATTCACATCTGTTGCAAATTGGACACCCTTTTTAGTTACAGATATGTGCATGCTAAACTACAAAACGGGAAACTAAAACTATCAGTGAAGTTAGTAGTGTGTGAACAGGGCAAAAATAAACTGCAGAAATGATTATTCATCTTCAAGATATTTGTTAATAATCACCGATTTTTTTGTCGACATGAACCTCAAACAGTGTGCCATGGATTGTAAAATTCCAACTATTTGCTCACGACATAAACCTCAGGATTCAATAAAAACTGTTTGTGAGTTTCGCTGCGTTAAATAAAATTCTGCTCGTAAATAAAATTATGTATAATTTATAATAGTTTTCCATATCATTATTTTTGATATTGAATATTACGTTGGCGACAGGAAATTTAAAAGAAAACACTTAAAGAGTATTACAGAATATATGTGCTTCACTTCACACGACTTGGACGTTACATCTTTTTGAGTTTTGTATAAAAAAAAGTAGTTAATTCACTCACTTCTCATCATCACCACACCAAGATTTGTTGTACTTGTCACTTTTCGCACAACAGCCATCATGGTTATTTTTGCTACATTTTTACATTAACATCACTTTTGTTTCACGTTGTTAGTCTACAATATCATTTAGCCCCATTCCTCACAATGCGACCCAGCTGCAAAAAAATGATAGCACATTTGGATGATGTATGCTCGTAAATATTTATGTGTGGGTAATTGTCTCAAAGACAAAAATTCATAGGTTATTTTCTCTGCCTTTCTTTTTCCGCCATCCGATCCACTTGTAACAGTTGGCAGTTTTTTTCTTGGCTGGCATTGACATGTACGCCTTCTTTTCCACTCTTCTCTCACTGTCCCATGTATTATTAATTATAAAGTATATAAACGCTAGTCCAAAATCTTTTTATTATAACGAATAATGCACATTACTATTATTTATGTGTTTCGGAATGAATCCCATCTTGTTTGTCTAGTCAAGCGGATCCGAACAAGGAATACAAGGCAGGGCGACAGGATAGGGGAGGAGAACACAGAATCTACTACTACCACTGGTTGTGGTGTCATTCTAATGGAATATTATTATGGTTCCTCTCGCATGGCTCTCATGATGATATACATATTTTTCAAAAAATAAAAATATATAATAATAATGATTAGTTATTCAGCTCACAACACTTCTATAAATAAAATAGCGCTATTTCATTTTAAAAACCATGAAGAATAATATCAGACGCTTTTTACTAAAATATGATGTGTAAAGACCAACAATGTATGGCATTCAATGATCAAATTAATATGGGTCCATGCATACGGATATTATTATGTCGCGTAACCATATCATTTCCACAAGAAATATAATATTCATTATGAATAATCCATACCAGAAATTTCACCAACTCGACCAAAGGGATATAGTGTACCTATATATTCTGTCTGACTCGTCTTGGTGACATGTTCAGTGGCAAAAGGGGTAAGACGAAGAAAGATACATGAACCTTGACCCAATGACAATCATATTTTCACGGTATATATTTCACGTTTCGTGGTCGACAATTTTTTCCCAACGACTAAATATTCATATAGGTAATACACATACACACGCATTGGTATCATTGCCAATATTACTATAATATATACTTTAAAAAATGTCATATGGAAGAACGGATTACATCTATTTATATGTAATCCGTTATATTATCCGGTATATAAAAAGCGTGCAGCTCATGATGCAATTTATTTTTGACATACTATGTATTTTGTATAATATGCATTAATATATATAAAAACACTTATTTCAGACCTGAATTATTTTATTTAAAAAAAAACAAAAATCAACAGCACATGTAAAAACCGTCACAGGCAACATGTCTGGTCACCATATCAAGCCAAGGATCTCGTCTTTCATACTCACTCAACTCAACATGCAAAATTGGCACTTACTATATGCTCTGCTGGCTGAACTGATGTACCGAAAATAATATTTACTAAATAACAGCAGTGGTCGCTCCTCATCACCGCACCACCACCACCACAGGCTATAGATAGACAGATACAAAGCAATATGATATTTTATGCATATATTAAATACATAAATACATACATACATATCTTATACCTAATTATTTCATTTCCGTTTTTTTGCCGTGTGTATGTATGTGTGCAAATTGAAGTAACGCATCTTTCTTCAGAATTCTCACTTTGTCTCCGAGAGAGAAAAAACGTTGGTTGATTTTAGTTGATGATGGGGCTGGTTAAGATGGTGATATTATGTCTAATACTAAATATCAGCTTCTTTCCACGTGACGATGTTGATGATGTTGTTGGCTTTTTCCTATTCCTTCTGTTCTGAACTACATAGACATCGTAAAATGGTCTACAATAGGTCAGAGAGAGCGAACAGAAAGGGGGGAGGGGGAAGAGAACGCTTTCTTTAGGTTCTACTCGTTCACGCATTCTAATTTTTGTATGCGAGAACCTAGCTTGGCATGGGACTCAAATTTACAATCAGCCAGGAAGGCATCATCATAGACGAATAATATTGCTTGTAATGAAATACTTTCGCTGATGTATAGTTATGCAAAAAAAAACTATATAACATTATATTACAGTAATTTAAGCATGTGCTTAATGTTGGTACCTCGGTGCAGACTCTTGGCTCATATACTTACCTCCTCATTTGCTTTTTATTCTCTAGCAATTCTCGGTTCCATCATGCATACGTCGCATATTTAGCCACTAAACTGAATAAACTGTAAATTAAGGAAAGAGAGGAACAAGAATCTTGTTGGAATTTACATTAAATTAAAACTATTGTTCATTTCTCGATGTTCTCTTTGTAGACTTGGTTCAATGAGCAAATATGCTAAACTTTTCCGGTAGAGCAGTGATGAACTATAAATGAATTGTGTTTCAAACAGGCTAAATAAAAATGAAATAAGTCATAAGTCGAAAAGGGAAAAAGGAATGTGTACGTATATACAATGGTATGGATTTCAAGAGAACATAGGAACGTACTTTCTGTGTGCATACTGTCAAAGTTTTTTTTTCGGCGAGTAAACTAGCTATATAGCAAACAGTAAGGAGAAGGACTGCGTGTGGTTTTTATTGTAAGAGTTGAAAATAGGAAGGGCAAAATTACTTGCCCATGAAATTTAAGCGAAATCAAGAGATTAATCTTTCATCTCTGTGAATAAATTTGAGGGCCAAACTAATAAATATTGTCTCTGGTTAGAGCTTTGATCACAAGACATTAAGGAATAGATTAATAATGATTTGAAAAGCCTTTTAATGATTTGTTTCCTTTCCCCCATCTCAACAAAGGGATGAAAATCAATATAAGACGAGGTCGTCGTGACCTAGGATATTTATGAATGTATCAAATTTAAAGAAAATCTTCCAAGCCGTTATGATATTATCGCGCAAACGGTCGGGCAGACTGACAAAGTTGATTCAATAAGGACGCAATATGTACGGACAAAAGAAAGTAATTAAATCCTTCAGCGGTATGGAGGTAAATATGTATAATAGCCAAATGAAATTATTTGTGAGCATGTAGTTAAGCCTTTCTTGCTGCAGCAACGTTGAAAAATCCACTTTTCTCTGTGATAAGCGATTAATAATGAAGAAGTCTGAACAATAGAATTCCGGGGTAGCTTTAGACATGATAAATAATTTTGTACGCATTTCATAAGTTTTGTACAATGTTTGTAAATAGTTGTGCAAACTGCGTAGAATCAAGATTTGTTTTGTGGATGACAAGGAGAAATTACCACCAGGTCCATTAAAGGCATATCTGTTAAAATATAGCTTTTTAAATGATGTTGTTGATTTAGTAGACTAATAAAATCCAATAAAATCGATTAGGACATTTTGCAACCTCGTTTAACCATTCTGGTCATGAAAACCAAGAAAACAATAAAATATGCGGAGCTCATGGCAGCGAATTTATTAGAGTACAGTTCCACGTCCCAAAGTCCCACTGCACCAATTTGTTGTATGAAAAATGTTTACAGCATGCACGACGAAACGCTTTTAGTTTTACCTAATCGCAATCAACTTTCATAAAAAATAAGTAAAAGTACGGTTGCACAGCAGCGCAACACAGACTATTTTTTGACGTTGAACTTTGGTAAAACGTGACAAGAATTTTGGGATTGTGTAGTGTAAGTCGGGGTGGTGTGTGCGGACGGAAAAAAATTTATCACCGTAATACATAACATTACCAACTCAAAAGAAAAAAAAATCCCGGTTCCATAATAGTTCTTGATCTCCCAAAAAATGAAGGAATTTTTCCAGTAAGCACGGATGCATAACTTCTTCTTCAGGGATTTCTTCTCCATTCCATTTTATGTCGATGACCTATTTACTCTACTTTCTCTTTTTGGATCTCCATTTTCATTTTCAATTCGAAAGGGAATCAGATGGCCATATACTTTTGCCGAGCCGCAAGTTCTCTAGCAATTTGTCATACACGACTTTGTATTATTTAATTTACTTCGTACAATCTCTAGCTCTACATTACAAACATAATAAACATTCATGCTTCTTTCTGTAGACTTCAAAACCTTCATTATTGGAATTGCTTGTATCGGCGAATGCCAACGCTGACGCATCATGTACTTTCTCCGTTTTACTCTCCTGACTCTAAACGCACTAATGTGATAAATACTTCTATATTAAGTCCGGTTAAATTCAGGCAAACAGTGGTTTAAATTTTGTTTAAATGATGGAAAACCCAAATGACGTCAGGATCATAATCATCATCAACATGCTCATAATAAATCATAGGATGTAATGCTGCTGGGTCACGGAGAACATTTTAAATTGGGTACAGTCCACGGACTTACAAATAAGTCGTACTTCACCCAAACAATCCTTAAACGATTAAGAAAAAAATATGTGTACATACTAAGGATACATACATGCAATTTATTTGCTGCCATTGGTAATGGTAGTGGTTATTCAGTTGAGAGCCACACACACACACGTTGTATTTCCACCATCTTTTTTAGACTCGCCGTATCATCATGAGGAGTTAAAAAAAAGTATGGCATTGCTAGGAGAATACTGGCACCATGACACCGCCTATTTAAATGTTAAGGATGTAATAATAGTAGCTTTACTCCTATTGTAGTATTTATATTTCAAGGCGGTACATTAGAAAGCTCACAAAAATTAATGTACTCTCTCGCTCTCACTCACTTCTTCTTGCAAACGCTAGAACGCAAAGTCGTACCTCTTTCAATTAGAGGATATGTGTAGGAAGGAAGGGCGTTTTATTATGAGACGGAGCGCTAGATCCCGTGTACAATTTGTTCTTTACAGTAATTCTACTTTTATTTATTTAATATGCTTCTCTTCTCGTTTTTTACCCGTGCTTCTTCACTCGACGTCGTCGGTAAAAATATCAAGGAAAAACGTTGTGAGTGACAAGGCAACGCAATGAAAGAAGATGAATGCGCCTAACAACATGCAAGCATGTACAATATATATTCATATATCATTTTATATATTATATGAGTTGGGTCCAATGGGTCCTCTTCTCTAGCATCTAACTTACATGATGTTTGCAATTTTGAAAAAAAGTATATACGTATTATCAAGCTGATCCGTTCTTCTCTAATTCTTCTCGTCGTCATCAGATTCGCATTTGACACCGTTCCAAGTAAAGCGATCACGAAAAATGATCAAGGAGAGAGAGGGAGAGTAACAAGAAGAAAGATGCAGGCAATGCATGTCATTTCGCACACTGGTACTGAAAAAAAATACTACATTGGAAATTTTTTGTTTTAACACACGACGTAGTTATACTTAATATGATGTTCGTGCTCAAAGTTTTCTCGGATTTTTGCATTTCATTTCAGACTCACTCTATTTCAATGCATTCATCATCACTCTCTCGTGTGGTATAGTTCAGCAGCTCTTCATATAATAATGCCATGCCGTCGCCTCGTGGAATCTCCATACTCCACGTGACACAAATTGTAAAAATACAATATTTTCTCGGGAAAGAGAATGGGAGAAAATGCATTGCAGTGATTCCTCATTTCTCTCTCTCTCTCTCTCTCTCACACACACACACACTTACGTTAACTGCATTAAGATATGCGTTTATTATTGCTGTTAAGGGACAGTCCATCTCTGTTTATTAAACACTATGTGTTGTTGTTTTTATTAGACAATGCTATGTGCAATGTTATGTTCTGTAATCTACAGATGTCCTCGAAATTGTCATGCTCATAGCATGTGCTCGAGTATGTCTTTTCAATTTTGAACAAATTTGTTAATACTGGCTCCATGGAAATGAAAGTCAAAAGTTTATCTTTTCAAATTTAAATTCTATTATCTTAAAAGGTACTACTTCAGCACAAAACTTTATTAATAAAAAGCATTATATTACGAAATACGCTCAAAATATTATTGTCACGCACGACTAGGGAAACTGAATATGTTTTACGGCAACATGGATTTGTCATCAAAACAGCATTTCAGCTGCATCGCTTCTTTTAATTCATTCTTCTGCGCTGAGTGACTTTTCGTGCTATGTCTTTCAAGAAGCCTATGTTATTATTTTGGCGTAATTCAAAAAAAGAACAAGCTGTTATTGTTTGCTGACATACACAAATGTGTGATAAAAAGATCCAAATGAAAATTGATATTTCTAAAGTCAAACCCAGCTACCATATCATAGCTGATCCCAGATCAAAACATAACTGAAGATCATTAGATTTTATTAGAGCTCAATCAAAATTATATTAAATTTTCCCCAGGCTAACTTGGCTATATTTATGGTTATTATTGCAAACCTATATTTCACAAATCATGGCCACTCTTAAATTAAATTGCGGGTGTGGTTGTAGTTTTGTTGATGACGACGATAATGATAAAGACATGACACTAGAAATTTCTCTATCAAAAAAAGGGGCGTCCTTGATACTTTTTTCCCAAGTGATTTTTCATCCGCCGTCATTGAGCTTATTTATTTTTGGTTGCAACTTCAATGTCCTATTGCATGTAGTTAACAGTGGTATGCCGTGTATGATTCTCTCGAAATGCACACACACACAAATCACATGGAGAATATCGAATATATGCCAACAATTTTATGAAAACACGCAATAACCATACACTAAATGTGTGTCTTGAAAGAAAAATGGCCATATAATTTATTAATGCATGGGTTACAGGGAGCCGTTTTGGGTTTGAATATTGTATTACTCCTGCTGTATCTCATCTCCATTTTCCGTGGGATCTTTTATTTTTCCATCTATTCCCATTTCCAATATCATTACAAAAAACTGTCAACACAAGTAATACTCGCATTTGTTAAAGTAAAAATGAAGTAAGGATATACGTTATTGTACCAGGAAAGTTGATATCTGAGAGCTTAAGCCGAATTGTATCTATTAGATCCAGTATACTAAACCGACAGCGAATTATAATATTTTATGAGCTACGAACTACAACAACAGTCCCCACGATATAGTCGGAAACAGAGAAGTCAGAAAAAATTAAAAAAGCAATGCATCAACCCTTTTCCTAGTCGTTGTCATCATCATGATCGCCAAGGATCCCGTGGTTCAAAAATATAACAACCGAGTTTGTGAGTCCACACCGGTTTAGGGTTTTTGCAAACTCCCATTTCCCCATCCATCTCACTCTCCTTCTTTGAAAAAAGTTTATGCACTCCACCACAATTACAACTACTACAAATAGTACTACTCCACGGCACGGCTCCGCCAAGTGCGCATACTTTATTTGGCCATCCTCATCGGTATTGTCGTCATTATCATTATCATCAGCCAGGATCATCATACCTAAGAACATAAAGTATGTAAAATAAAAGGAATAAGCAAATGCATTTTCAAATTACCACTCCGGCATCACTGGCACCACCATCACATTGCTACCACAAATACCCAGTGATAAAACAAAAGGCGACAGAGATCGAAGAGGTTGGTCGCTTATTAGAATTGAAGCAAAGATGAAGAAACACGCTTCAGAAAAAGTGCCGTAAAGTTCGTGTAATACATATAGGTACATATTATGCTCCTTCGTGGAGTGGAGTTGTCTGCGTACTCTTGAAAAAAGCGATGCACTTGTAGAGCTTGGCTCACTCAGTTTCCTTTCGTTGAGTAGCAATGTTGAAAATGTTCAAGGATGAGGATGAGAACAACGGCTTGTGCTGCTAACTACCTCGCTCGACAAACCATCGCATGCTAATCTACTACTATACAAGAACACGTAGGCATGGCAGAATTAAAAGTTTTCCACTAAATTTATATTTATGCTATTATTATAAATCTAGTCATTCTCCCTTTGTCGCAAGCTCGCAAGTATTGTCGCCCTTTTTTATTTTTAGGTGACAATAATGTTACACTTTTACAAAAGCAGAAAAAAATATTTTTGTTTTATCTTTTTTTTCTGTCTTAACTACATGAGAACATACTCTGTCTTCCTTCGTTTCTTTTTTATTTCATCTTTTAAGCTGGCTTCATGCTCTCATTTTCTTCCTCTACTATTTTTCAATACTCATTTTCAATCCTTGCCTTTTATTGTCCGTTGTTGCGTTGTGGAAACCTCCCAAAAAATACTTAAAAGTTTTCAAACCCATAAATATACAATAATAATAATATGTTCTATAGAAAATGGTAATGATTTGTATACTTTTTTTCGTTTTTAAATATACTTTCCACTTGTTTCGAGCTTACTTCACCAGTTTTGAATCCAAGTCAAAATCATTTTAATGAAAGCAGAGAAAATAGATTTAAAAAAAATGGATGAGCGTGGTATATGCATGATGTGGAGAGATGCGCCTAGTATCCTGGTCTTGTGTCATCAAGGTTGTGTACACACACAATCACACAAGGCATAAGAAGATCCATACTATAGATTCTATAGTATATAATAATGTATATATGCACTACAAATTAGAAATTGAATTATCTGTCGAGTAACGGAATATTATTGCACAGATTGAAGATTATTTTGTGGGATATAGGTATACACATGAATATCTTTATGTACCTACCTTTACATATTAATAGGATGTCGTCTAAAATAGACTCGGTAAAAATGGATATCCAACAGGATCTTTCCGGATCATTGTCATTGCATGGTGTACTATGTAATCCTGTAAAAGAGTTGAAGAAAGAATTAGCAATGTAAAAAAATCAAAGTAATCAAAATACTACTACGCGTGTTCATTAACACTCTAAAGCAAAAGCCACAAGGTATGTATATTACAATATTTATTCTTATGCCTTTACTTTACTAGAATGCAAAAGTGAAAACGTTCGGTAGAATTTGCTTGCGGATGTTGTTTTTTTTCTTCAGTTGTACTCAAATACTTTATTTATGTGTGCAAGTTTGTGGAATATTTTAGAACAGTAATTTCTCTGTTCTGTTGATAATATGTTCATATTTTTACATTCTACCATAGTAGTAGTAGTAGTACTAGTATCACATACCCAGATACGTATATGTGAATACAAAAGTACTACGTGCCGTCGTAGGCTTTCTCTTTCCTAAGATTTTGGCACGGATTTCCCAGTATCATTATTAAATTGGTGACACCAGCCAATACACAAAACACGATATTATTATAGAAATGTGGACTTGTTGAATTATTAGAATGTGAATGGGAGCTGTGTTACATGAGCATAAAGGTTAGGTACATACACGTAGAACGAAAATATTTTTTTTTCATTTGCTTTGTTGGCTCATGTGTGCGGTGTGTATTAATTTTTCAACTGAATTACGCAGCGCGTATTTCATTTTGTTACAATTGGCTCGTCGTTATTGAAAATTGAGGCTCCTAATCTTGTTGGAATTAATCACAGGAAGTGGTTTTGTTCAGTGAAAATGAGTTGTCGTTACAACAACATTGTCGCGGATGAAAAAAAAGGGAATGAGTACGAGAGAAAACACAAATAAAATATACCTACTCACATAGTCGTCGCCCAGCTCACAAAACTATTCATGTGAAGAACCTCTCCAAAGCCCTCTCTCTCTCTCTAACTCCTCGTCTTTCTGCTGCGTATTTTATGATAAACCTAATTTATGAGTAGGCTGAACAAGATATTGGAAACGCTTTTTGCACTAGGAATTATGAAATGAGTTTAAAAAAAAGACATTATAAACGCTTTTTACACAAGGAATTATGAAATGATTTTTTTTAAAGAGAAGTTTTTTATGGGTACGTTTGCATGGTTGGTGGAAAGGAGTTGATAACCCATTCTAAGTGAGTTTCTTTCTTTTCCTGTGTGTAACATTTGCACTCTGAATATTTTGGGGCGGGCAGTATTAAATGAGTTGTGACTCAATGATGAATTTAGAAATTTTCAAGTTAGTTCAAGTCTTATGTTAGTGATGATGAGATTTTGCACTCACAGAGCTTCAAAGGTTTTTTTTGACATCGTACCTGCAATGGGTGGAAAATACGCGTGCATACTTTTAAAAATATCAAAGGTGAACCTTGTGGGTGACATTTTTTAAATTATATTTCAAGCGTGGTAAGAGTACGAGGGGTTAAATTCGATATCACAATTTAATTTAAATACCAATGTATGTACTACACACGATTTCATAAATACAATTCCCACTTTCCATGTTCACGATGCAATTTTTGCTAAAGAGTATAAGGACATGAAATGTACATGTGTGCACGTCTTTTGACTTGACATTGCAACGACACATGAAAACTGTGTTGTACTCCACTTGTCTGTCTATTTTTGCTGCGTAGCAAAAAAAAAAAGAATTTGTTAACTGACTTTTTCGTGGAAGGTTATTTGAGATCGTCGTTACTTTCTACAAAGAATGGCCGACTATAGAAATGGTGGTGATAACAGTACCAGCTTCGAATCTTGTGTGCTGCATGCATAACATGCTCGAGTCATGGCCTGGGTTACCACATAATGTAACGGATTTGTCCCCAGCTTTCTACCAAAAGATTTCCATAGTACAATTATTCCTAATGCTAAGTTAGAAATACTTCAATTAAAGTACTTGTGTTTCAAATTTGACGTTATTGTACACAAATCAAGAAACAATGAAATACAGTATATGATTTGATTATGCTCATTATGTAATCTATAAACTATGAATCAGTTCCATTGGAATTCGGTTTGATTACCTGTTCTCTTTTGGTCAACTTTCCCTTTTCTCATAATGGCAGCAACAAAGAGTAGGAAACTACACCGTATCAGTTCATACCGGGATGTTCTTCCTAATTATCATTAGTAATTAGTGGTAAATAGCAAATATTCATTGGCGCATTGTCAGCATATATGCACTTACATATATCTTTTTTCTTTCCATTCCTCATATGAATCCTCTGAATCTATATATGCTTACATATGCTCTACCATGCTTAAACAGAATTTCACGTCTATTATATTGTGATTGTATTGTACTTTAAAAAAAAATGGAATACGGATAGGAACCGACCATAAAATCATTTAATGGTGATAATACGGCATCCTGTTCTTGGCTTTTTCCCACAACTATTTTATAATCACGTATACGAATTCCAATTTCAGAGATTGTGCGTTGAGATCTTTGTGATGTCAGTTATTGGCTAATGTCTCGATACAAATAGCAACAGCAAGCAAACAACGGTGGTGGACGAACTTGGAATGCCCGTGTATTTTTCTTTTCTTCTTGTTCATGCTATTAAAGTGAGAAAGTGTACAGGCAACCGTGGTGAAATCGGATTTTTGTTTTACATACATGCCGTAACGGAAGAAATAGAGAGCTTGGATTGCTCTGTGTGAGCCAAGTAAAGATGATGATAAAATGTGTACCTCACAAATATCCAACGATGTTTCAAGCATTGATCAAGAAATGGCATGTATCTCTGCCTGCACTTATCTCTCTACAATATTCGATTGGATTTGTGTAAGCTGAAGAGATGCAACGTTGTAGGATTTCTGCGTGGAATTTGGTGTAGGGATTATTGTTGGATAACAGTTTTTGAAATACATACAGATAATTTTGCAAAATAAATACACTAGAAACACACATAATCGTATGCCTTTCCACACAAAAAAAACTACTCAAAACTATGCTTGCGTATTCAAAAACTTTAACTGTGTGAAAGCAAAGTTTTCTGTACGACAAACCACCGAAATACTAAAGGAACGGGCAGGATCTTTTTTATATTTAGGCTGCTATCCAAAAAGTGCATAATGTAAAATTGCAAAACTTTTCTTTCTCTCCCCCCCTCTCTCTCTCTCTCTCTCTCTCTCTTCCTTCCTTTCTCACTAATATATGTATTGCATAATGGTATGGAGGAAAAAAGCATTATATACATAGACACGCTTGTATGTAAGTATAATATTCTTCTCTGGATGAGCAACTTATACAAAATGTAAACTGGCTTATATTTTTTTTTAATGTGCGATGATACAGAGTCGTGATGATGGTGATCATCTAACTTGGTTTTATTATAATTACAAGAGTATATAGCGTACTGTGACTGTTCCTTGTCTCACTCAAACTATCCTATCGTCTTGTTTAAGATATCCCTTTTCTTTTCGTCTTAAACGATCCTGTTGTCCCTGGGCCAAAAAGTGATTAAAAAAGGCTGGTGTAACGGGATCTGAGGCCCCATTTGGATTTTGGTAGCAGCGCCAGAGCGTTGCTTCATTTCCTGTAAGATCCGGACTAGAGACTCAAAAAGTAAAAATTTGTGTTAGTTGTATTGTTTTATTTGTTTGTTGTGTGAGGCAATTGGTGGTGCCCTTATCATTTGGATAATTATTTTGGAAGCTCATTAATTGTTGGTAAGTACTTTCATATCACCTACCTTTACTCCAACCTAGCAGTAACGCCATTCACACCATCATTAGAATTGTATACACACTAGAGCTTAAGAATTAAGGAAAAACCGGGAGAAAAAAAGGAGCAAAGCAGCAACAAAGAAAAACGCCACGGGGCTATATATATATATGTATTAATATGATCCTAAGTAGTAAACTAAAAGACCACAGATGCCCCAAACAAGTGCCATGAATATCAAGCGGTGACAAATATTTTTGAGTGATAATTATTTCATTGTTTGAATTTTTTTTAAGAAAAAAAGTGTAGTTCAATTGTTAAAAAAAATGTAAGCAATAATTTTGAAGTGACTTTTATAAGTAGTTGACTAGTTAACAAAGAGTGCGCATGTATTTTTGTATAAAAAATACCATACGACATTTTTACAAGTTTTTGCGAGTATGGAACAAAGGAAAAAGTGATATTCCCACACAGAAAGCTGAAGAAATGGCCGTTCAGTTCTCTCAATTTTTTTTAAAGCAAATCTCTTTAAAAATAAGCATGTATAATGTGGACCACACACATGTGTTTTTGATTTTTTATTTATTTTTATCTGTGTAGCTACCAGATACCATAAATACACCATCTCTTAACCATTAGAAACATGGTGAAAGACAAGGAAAAAAGTGGTCAAGAAAACTTTTATAATAATGTAGCAATAATAATAATTTTTTTTCTCGACGGTTTAATTTAATAATTAAATTTTCCATGACCCTGGTAGTTGATGACTGGGAGGAGGGTCGATCTTAAATCAATGGATTTAATTTGCATAGTAGTTTGGCCTGCTACTATAAAATATATAATGGGATTTTAACATCTCAATCCAACTGTCTTCAAGAATGAGTGTCGTTGGTTGTTGCCACTATGAATCTTCCACTGACTGATTATTATTGCGTCTTTGAAAATTGGTATAGACAAGTTTGGTATGCTAAACATATCTACATACCTTACACATACATACGTACATACCAATAATGTACCTCTAATTTCTATATAAAAACATTATTCATATTATAAAATGCTCCTTCTTAGAACGCAAAGCTTAGATTTGAATGATTATTCACTGTAGAACAATAAGACCTCTGTAATAATGTACTTGTTCACACCTCTCCTCGTTTTCATACTTTTGGAGAGAGGACGAGAGAGGAGTGTTGGTGACTGAAAGCCTTTGGAAAGGCACACACACACACACACACACATACACACACACACACAGCTTTGTCGTCATAGTCATCATAATAATTCTTCCTCTTTCGTTCTCTTCGTGCATCTCAATCTAAATATATTTGTCTCTGCTTCCTCCAATACCCACTTCTCCAAAATAGCAACAAGAGTAGCAACATGTACGACGAGCTGAGCTAAACCTGCGTCCCGTCCATCCATCCATCTAAAAACGCCACCACCACGAAAAAATCATCAGCATCATCACCGTCACTGAAAAGACAAAAATAGCATTTTCTTATAGCAGGAGGATATTGGAAGAAGCAGAAAAGAAGGCAAACTAATTTTTTAGCGAATTTCGCATGTGTGACTGTGTGTTTATGAAGAACATGTTGATGATGACGATGATGCATCATCCTCATCATCATCTCCAATCTCAGTCTCATATCAACTCTTGAACAAAAGCCAGTTTGGTTTTTGGTCTTGGAGTACATATGCACACACGTAGGTATATATATGGCACGCCAAATATCTAAAAACGATATCACTGCTAATAAGAGAATTCTGGTGCTCCTGTTGCCGGCTGCTTCCTCCTTCCTTCTTGTTCTCTCCATTTCTCCATTAACCCATCTGCCACTAACTTTTTCACAGCCACAATATACCTCGTAACAAGCTTGTCATGCCGTCCTATTTTAAAATTTTTGGAAATCTAAATGGTCCAACTAGAAAAGCTGTATTAGCAAAACCCAAGAAGCGCTTGGGAATCGGTAACTAAAATTTAACCGTGAGAAGGAGAGAGAGAGAGAGAGCACAAGCTAGTCACACATGCACAACATGCAAAAATGAGCACGAGATGCCATTGCAGCAACAGCAGCAAGATGAACTAAAAGTAAAGTTCCATAGTGCCCCATAATAACACTTCATATACCATTTCAAGATTTCGCAATCTCTCCTTTTCACTTAACTTTTAACAACAAAATGTTCATAAAATAAATGAATAAATAAACAAGACAAGTTAAATGAAAACAGAAATGTGCATTTGCTTTTTGAAAAAAAAGTAAGGGAATTCCGGTTGGAATCATGTCGGTTCAGAACCATAATAGTACGCTTTTCAATTTTATCTGTGTCTGGAAAATGTCTTTGCTGAGTAAAAGATTCCTGTTTAATTTTACAAGCTCAAAAAATACCACCACACCATTCAAAAATTAAATGTATGCAATTAAAAAAAATATACGACAGTAATTAGTGGTGTAGTAATATACAGTAATAATGACTTCCTTAAGTAACCCAACAATAAATCCAAGAATGTAAAATAAATAGAGGAATTGTTGAAAATGAATTTGTAGTTAGTACTCAAGTGGCCAAGAAATTATTCAATATTTCAGAGGAAAAACAACATCATCTACCAAAAAAACAATGGAATTTACAAGGGTGCCTATTTAATAGTTGACCTTTTAAAGCAAATTCCCTCGCTAACCCATTTAATTCCGAAATTCCGAAATGAGTTCTCGTCATCCATTGGTCCATTTGGCACATTTTCAATACCAAGGTAGCTATTATTACCTATCTACATATATAAATAGTATAGGAACCTGTGCCAGACAGCCACATTTAAAAACATTAAAATGTTGAAGAAACATTTCAGTAGAACAATGAGTAATTGCATCTCATGCCACGCTAAATGTATATGTCACATATTTAGGTTTTAAAATAATTTAAAAAAAAGTTACCTTGACATCAAAGATACAGCGTATTATGTGTTCCATCTTTGCACATGACATATGCATACATAATAGCATGAATATCAAAACCATAAAATAATATAGAAATGATAGGCATTCAAATGAAACATGCATGTATGTACTTGATTGGGGATTTATATTATCGGTCAAGCACTGCTATGCAGAAACGATTACATCAAACAAAATAGCTTTTTATATTTTCCGAAAAATGTGCACTTTTTACATTAGGAGTAGATTGTGTTTTTGGTGTGCAATTGCTTTTACGAGGAGTACAGGTAACCGATACTAAAATTACCTGATGCGTTTTACAAGAAAGTTTTTCCCTCTGCATCATAATCATAAACTGATGTAGTTCGTTATCTTTTTTTTTTAAATTAGAAAACCCATATCACATAACATGGTGGCATGACATTAACCATACGTACGTAAAAGCATATATACATAAAACGTAGACAGTTAGTGTTTGTTTATTTTGTACTGCACGCATTACACACTCGCTGCAATAGTGTAACTGTCAGTGAGATAGGAGCACATGGACGCTGTGTGACAGTGATAAAAATGTGCGCACAAATGTTCCGCTGCTCTGTAATTTGATTACGTATTTACCTGGAAAAAAAATACAATACTGAAGCACTCAAATTGAATCCAGGAGAATTATACTGTCATGAGTCATGATTACAAGTTTTGACCAATTGGACTCAAATTTGGTAGGCAGGCACCTTATGAAAAAACATTAAACAGGATTGGACTAAACTAAGTCAAGAGCCAGGGAGGGCTCCTTGTTGCACAGTATTTACAACCCAAAATAGTGAACACAGTCTTTTTTTCGCTATAGTTAGCACGTTCCCACACACTACTATTTCCAATGATGATAAATGGTAATGGTGACGGTATTAATTGGAGGGCGAGGATTAGATGAGGAAACATTACCCATCAAATTTACATGTAAATACAATCAACAGTGTATGAAGTGCATGGTGATGCTTTGGCTACTGCAATGATGTCAATTGAGAATCTCATTTTGGTTTTGCTATGGTCATAATCACTTGGTGGTAACAGTCGGCTTAAGATGATTGTAAACCAAGAAATTGGCTAATTACGTTAAAAAACATACAACATAGGAAGACACATACCTACACACACTTTCATATCTAACAAACTTGATAGCCATTCGGGAAATAGAATCCAAAAAATTGACTTGCATTAAATCTATTAGCGTACTAGCTACCAGAATTTTTTTTTTAAATGTTAGTTTTACATAGCCTAAATTATCGAAATCAATATTCTCCATTTGTCCATTCATCACATCAGACATATGCAAATTTGTTCAAACGAATAAAAAACAACCATTAGAAAAGTTTTAACAAAAGAGGACGCGATTGTTTGGTGGAAGAATTAATGGAACGTTACATGCCTCATGAATTTTTTTTTTTTTTTTGCACACGTATCATAGGTTCCTTTGTTACACGTCACACAAAGACCACAAGTGTAATACAATAATAGAAACGGGATGAAAGCAAGAGAAAACGCCGAAAAGGTCCTTGCCCGCTCATTTCATGTCTAACAATACCCATTATATGAACATGCTCGCATATTGTACATTAAAATACTGTTTTTTTATTAATACAATTACGATAAAGAAAGGGACATTCATCTTTAATATTTTTTGTTATTTGTGTGTAGTAGTAGTAGTAGTAGTACTACTACTTTGATGTCATATATAGATAGACGCTATCGACATTTTTGTCGTTTCCATCAGCAATGCAATGTTGTTAATGTACTATTATGTAAATATTATGATCAAATTGTTTGCTTGGTTTGTGGAAGAAAAGCTTTAAAAAAAATCAATCAACATCATCATAGCAAACACTCATGTTTGCACACAACACGTAATAAAAGCTGTGCATGTACATACATATTACTATTATTATTATTATTATTATATGTGAACGCATTAAAGAAAATAAATTTTCAGCTTTGGAGTTCTGTGCCTCTTTCATGAAAATAAAAAGGTGTGCTTAAGCACTCGGTTACGCTTAGTAGTAAGACGGCAAGCTGGTTTATCAAAACATGCTGTCAATCTACATATTGTCTGTGTTAAAATGCAATTTTAAATTTCATTTTGTTATACTTACTACGTACTTACGTCTACACCATTCGGAAACACATAACCATTTCCTCGATACTGGTTTTCCGTTGTACTCTCCCCGGTCTGGTCATAATACGACGACGTAGTTTTATAGATAACAGGTATATGCATATAAATTGTATGTCCACGTAATTTCTCAATAAATTCCATACCATTTTTTGTCATTTTCTATCGCTACGCTTTGGTCAAAACTTTTTTTCATTTATCCCAGTCAATACCTCATTTTTTTATGTCCAGCCCAACACCAAAATGTCATTTGTGAAGGAAGTTGTTTGTTTAAAAAGAAAGACAATAATGGAGATGATAGTTTAATTTCAAGTCGACTTTCTGAACTATTGGCAAGATGGGATAGTTTCGCAGTTGGCAAGAAGTACAATTTACCTATTTAAATATTTTATCGCTACACAGCATAAGTTAGAGGACGACCGCGTGGTATTATAGGCCAAGCATGCATTCAAACTAAAAAACAAGTCGCAATAAAATAAATGCGGCAAGGTGCAAGAGGAAAGGATGATGATGTTGTTAATGATAATGGCATTTCTTAAGGTGGAAATTTACTCATGCTGTCCATAATATACCAAGCTACTAATACTACTTCTACTGCATCACATTTATACACGTAGTTTTATTTTACACAATAGCACTAAACATGCACAAGGACTTTCATAATATCAAAAGGTGTAATATGAAAACGGAAACTACTTCTACTTCGCAGCTTCACCAATAATATAGCATCTTATATACATTACCTACTATTTGCCTCGCTCTCATAGATGCATACCTTCACTATCATGAATGAATCATAATAACATAACAATAAATTATCCAGAGAGTAGTAGGTATTAGGTATGTAGGTAAGAAATCGTCATCATCAACGTTAGCAAAAAAAGGCTGGCGATTTTTTTGTTGTATTTTATTATTTTGGAGCAGTAAAGTAGCACCAGCAGCAGCATGCCATGCGTTCCTTTATTGCAATATGCTTAAGAAACTTATTATTACTATTATTACTACTACCACGAAAAGCTTCCATCGTCGTCATCATTGATCCTTCCACCATCATCGCCATCATTTTCCCTGATAATTTTTTTTGCGTCTTTGCTTACGTACGTACGTACGAAGAAGAGATAGAGAGAGAGACGTTGATCGTCTCTTGTTGTAGCAGCAAAGAAACATGCTGAGAAACAAAGTGGAGTAAGTCAAGTCTACAAGCTAGTAGTACACGTCATAATTGAGATTTGAGATCAGGATGATGATGATGATGATGATTTTAAAGAAGTTCAATTTTAAAGCATTGGTGGTATATGCAACTGAGTAATGGAACTTGAAATTGCATTTTTGCTACTTAAGGAATGACCATTTTAGCCAAGGAGAATTTCAAGTCTTTCAGGCTTCTCTCCTCTCCGTTCTCCGTCAGTTGGATTCGTTGTATTGTAGTGTAGTAGATACTACATTGACTATGGTCAAAGCATGGCATCTAACCTAACGCACTTGCTGCTGCTGCTGCTGCTGCAACAGCAGCAACTCTCGCTTCTAATTATGTAAGTTTTCCTTACAATCATATCTGCATAATATGATCTGTGTGCTCTACTATTTAAATTCCCAGGACTGTAAAATTATGGATTGGTGCTCTAAGGCTACTACATGCTCCCATGACCCATGTCCTTCCATTTTATGTACATTGAACAGTTTACTTGATCACTGATCACATGATTGTTTTTCATTTATGACTTGACTGCAAAGAGCTCAGCACAGTTCCCATAATAAAGACGAATACAATATAGGTACATGTCCATTATACAACTTCATTCTTGAAAATTTTCGCAACCAGTAGTAGTGGCAGAAACGCAGAAGAGTCTAGCCTACTTATGTACTTGACACTTGAACATACATTCGCACATATGAAAATGAATATAAGAAAAGAACGATATGGAATAGACCCAATAAAGATGCTGCTTGCGCCTCATCGGTTTAAGTATAGCTTTGTATTTCTCATTTGATTATTATTACTTATACGTAGCAGAAAACTGTTTCAGCAAATATTATATTTTCAACAGGTTCGTCTGTCTGTCATAAATCATAATCTTGTCCTACTTTTTTGGTCAACGTAAATTAAATCAACAGCGCATGGTCAGGTATCTTGGAGTGAAAGGATAATAATAACTCAATGAAGTTACTCTCTCTCGTTCTGAGAGGTATGTATGATCTCGTAGGAGTCTGCATTTTTTAATTGGAAGCATATTTGTGCAAACTATCACAAATTGAAGTTATTGGTTGCCAACATATATTTATCTTCAATAATAACTAGCGTCACCGGTTAAAAAAGACGAAATTTGTGACGGTTGATTATTAATTTAGAGGTAACTTGGGAGTGTTCTTTCCGCAACTTAAAGAATATGCTGTTGCAATATGGTTACAGCCTTGCATTTATTCATTGTGAGTTTACGGTTATGATATGATTATTATTGCTACATAGCAATAATTCACTGTGCTTAAAGGCCGGTGGTCCATCACCACCAACAGCACCATCAACTACGTCATTCAATCATGATGATGATGACGATGAGTTTTAGTTAGGACACGTTTACTAGTACAAACCTTACCGCAACCATCCGCGGTGATGATGTGCTGGTATTGGTTTTAAACTTGCTGGCAATATAATAGAAATCGTACATTTGTGTAGTATGGTCTTGTGTATATTTTTGGTATGCTCTGGTCCATCCATAATCCATCCATGATTTCATTTATATAATAATGCTAACCCAACACTCTCTTGCTTTTCTGCACCTGCTGCATTCATATTTCATACGTGTTTTAGTTTAGTTAGTCTGGTATATGGCAGCAGAGAGCTATAGAGCAAAAGAGTTGCTTTTGAAAACAAGTAAAGTAACTAAAAAAAGCTCAACTAAAGCTTTCATTTGATGCATGCCATGATTATTTACATTTACCTACCACAAGCACAGTAACGATACACTATAGTCCCAGTCGTCATCTCTCATCAATTTAAGGTAAAAAAAAGTTTCCATAAACATATGTAGCTCTTCAGTACACGGATTTTAATAATATAATATGCTAGCTATATTTGTGACGCAGTTAATACAATGGAACAACAAAGATTTACTTGGAAGCAAACAACGTGCATCAATAAAAACTGACACTCAACACTATTACTGGAAATATTGTCATCATGAAACATTATGGTAGTCCTTCTTAATTAGCATAAACACATACGAGTGTGGTGGTCCTAAAATAGTAAAAATAACTTAAGGCATTGGGAGAAATTAATTAAATATCTCACATAAGCTTTTAGAGTTTCGTGTCAACAAGTTTCTAAAATCAATGGATCAAGGGTGCGTTGGTTGTCATCCATTAATGCAATAAACTTAATTTGTAAGTCAGTAAAATTGAAGTAACTTTATCAAATCATCAATTTTTGTTCACAATTTGCGGTTGGAACATCCACCGTTTGACTGAATGAAAATGTGTGCTGTAGAGTTGGCATGTCGATGAACCTTGTATCATCGGTTGTACCCCTCAAGAGAATAGGTAGATTGCATTGTGTGAATTTTGATTTGCACACGCATTTCGGCAAGTGCATGCTCTAGAGTTGGTGTGAGACACTGCGGGTGTACAACTCATGGTCCCTAAAGCAGCAAACCAGACGTCGGGGTATTGCGTATGAACATTATTATTCAGCTGATGTGTACAATTCAAAGTACTTTTTTATTGGTTCCGTAAAGAATCTCTACAAAAACGTAGCTCATAAAGCGGAATGCCCTTTCCTCCTACATGTTACAACGACAGAGGTATACATACTTGGTTTGCTGCACGCTACTCACACACACACACATAATGTTAGCTGAGCTGAGGGAGAGAGCGAGTGTAGCGTAGTAATCTGTGAATCTGAAAATACATAACACACAAAAGAAGACCAACTCAACTAGATTTTTTTTCTCTTCTTCAGTGACCGGTGGCTCCGTGGCTCTTTTCTTACTGCTTGCCTTCTGTTTTGTCGTTTGGTGGTAGGATTTATTTGTTGACTTGCTATCATTCAACTTGTGTGTAGAAAATGTGAAAATGAAACAAAAGTGTAAAATGAGCAATTAAAATTAACTTTGTATCCCGTGGCGAGTTTTTTCAGGGTATATAATTATACACATATTTACATATATTTTTTTACTGCAAGTACTTCTTTTTAAAATAATTAGTGTAATACAAGTGATCATATTGAGAAGTGTGAACTCATATTACAGCTGAGCTCACTGCTGCTGCTGCCCGTCCTTACTGTTTTTTAAAAGTCTATTGACAGCACTTTGTAGGATCATATTTTCGGTCAAAGATGTAGTTTATTGCAAGTGAAAATATTTATTGCAGTTAAAAAAATATATCCCCAATTTTTTTTTAGCAATAATTAAGGAAAATTATCTATATTTGTGTCGATTACTTGTTAAATTGCTAGTTGGTTTATTGGTTGCCAACAGTGAAATTATATATATATATATTTATTTTTATTTTTTTGTGTTCTGTGCAGATCTTGCCAGTCTTGGAGAGGATCAACAAGAAGAGATTGTGAGAAGTGTAAAGTGAAGTTCGGCGAAGAATAAGGAGATTTAAAAAACTTTTAACCCTAAATTTTAAATTAAGTGGCCATCAAATATAATTTAATTATACCGTATATGCTACATTTAATTGATAATCTGCAATAAATAAATACATGTGCCCTTCTGTGTTTTAGAACTTCCTGCTGAAGAGGGCAAGACATTATGGCAGTTGGTTTTAGAACAATTCGATGATCTGTTAGTCAAAATTTTGCTTCTTGCCGCTATCATCTCCTTCGTAAGTTTAATATACATATTATGCTTTTAGTAATTATGATATGTTTGAATTTGAATCCGATTTCAGAAAGTTATAATGCAATTTAAAAAAATCTTTTGTTATTAGGCTTTAGCCTGTTTTGAAGATCACGAAGATGAGGCTGAAGGAATCACCGCTTTCGTTGAACCCTTTGTTATTTTGCTCATTCTTATTGCCAAT
>JAHZNC010003844.1:0-22326 GCA_027744095.1 Zhuqinia jingwanae | reverse complement strand
GACACACTAAAGGCATCCCTCTTTGATAATGTCTGCTCGTCTGAGTGAGAGACCATTCAAAAGTTTAAGACCCTCTCTGTAGCCCTTACAAAAAAAACATGGGAATGATGTAACAAGGGTTTTTTGACGTGAACCTATGGGAAATTACGACTTAAGATGACTTGAGTATACATACGAATAATATAATCTGTCTTAAGTGCTAGTCATTTGCAAACACTTTGGAATTACCTACATGTGTAATATATGATTACTTGACGCGACACACAGCCCGTTATGTAAGTATTTAAATGCTAGGTAGTTTGCCACAAAAAAAAGACCCATTACTTTTATAATTAGATACTGCATCAGTTTATCAGGTGAGATATGCAGCAATATAATTATACTCATCTTCGTATTATGTGCAATACACATGAAATGATAACGTGATTGTCAATAATAAGCTTCACTTATGAATGGAGGAAGAATAAAAGTGTTTGTTGAATTGGGTTTCTAAGAAGCAAAGAGATAAGAATACGTCACTCGTTGTATTTCTGTAATACGATATAGTAGTACAATAAGAAAGCATGTTGGAGGTGTCGATATCCTTTAATTCACTTCAAGTTGGTGATATAATATTTTTAGGTAGATTTCACTTGAAGATTCAAATATTCAAAACAAAAAAAAACTTTGGCTATAACTACGCGCGTAATATATAAATATCGCTAATTGTTTTTAAAGATAAATCATGACAAAAGTATGATCTCTTGCACTAGGATATGACATGCATATATTTGTAAAGAAAAGTTTATTCATTAAAAAAATAAAACTAGTTATTTTAGACTTACTTTCCGCCGTAGATGGTTTGAAGAAGATTTTTTTTGTTAAAACTAACGATTTTATTAGAGAATGAAAATAAATAATGTTTTCCATTTCGTGATCTTTGTGTTGGGGCTAATTTTAATATCTAGAAAGAAAAAACTACATTTTTAATATTTTACTTAAAAGTGCATCGTCCCTTCCTCAATTTCTATTTTACAAATTTAAAAAATCCAACTTGTGACATTATGTCTTTTCGTTACATATAGGCGCATCTGAAATCATGTAATCTAGCAGCGTAATAATAACATGATTAAAAGAATAAAAGTGTCATGTGTTGGCTGGCTGGTTTTCTGAATAGAGAATTTGTTAGTTGTTTAGCTGTTAAATGTGTGTGTATGTATATCTGCGTGAGATGTGATAGATTATCAAGATGAATTTTATTTTAAAAAATTCTCTGATGTATGCACATATTAAATGATCATCATTATTATCATAGATTTTTTTGTAGCCACTACAAAAAAAAATATGTGCAAATTTTCGAGAGAGAAAGTGAAAGTTACATTCATTGTAATATGTTTGCTTCTTCTGTGTATATTTTAGAGGTACATATCTGAGATGATCGATATCGTCAGCATCTTTCAAGATGTATTTCCGAAATACACATGTTTGAAAGAGGAGTCACACAGCTACACACACACGACAATCAAATCAACATAATATGGCCACTCGTTTGCTACCTTTTTTGTAAACACGCTTGTTTGAGACATGACATGACGCTATCTTTGCGACTTATGCAATGAAAAAAATCTTGTACCAAAAAAAAGTGACGCTGGTCATATTTAAACGCAAATAGCGGCAAAGTATTCATTAGTACAGTTAGTGGTTGGTATATTGTTACATACAAAAGGTGGTGGTGGTGAGTGGGATGTTTATTTAGAAAATGAAATAAAAGTTAAATGGCATCCCCGCAAAATGAAATATTGATTTGAACAGGCAGCTATCAATCAGTGAATGAACGAAGTTATAGTATAGTTTATATTGCTTCTAGAACATTATTTAACAAAACAATGCAGTAAGAATGTAACACGTACCACACACTTTAACAAAATGAGTTAATTTAATGGTTATTGTTTCTAATCGAAGGTTTATCAAGAAAATATTCCTCAAAAATCTGTAGGTTTAGTGGTCTAGAGATTTTCCAAAAGGGTTTGCCTACTAAGAATTTTTTCCATTTTTTTTATGACATGGGCCAAATGAAAACTCGTTTTTGTAGGCAAATGCATTTATATAAAAAGGTTGCAAATAATATTTGTATGTGGCATATTATAGTGAGGTTGAAGGAAGAATAGCAAATGCATTTATGTAAAAGTCATTATGGGATGCGGATGGTAACACTCTAGAACGGAGAAGAGTTTCATTTCGAATTATACTGTTGTTGTTATAAATGAAGTAAATGCACGATAGTACGATAACGACCAAATTAATATTTGCGTGTTTTACATGCATGGTACATAATGACTTTATCTGGGCAGCACAATGAGAAATCTGATTTTTTGTTTGTGATGTAATTTTTTTTTGGTCATTTTGTCAGAAACTCTAAAATATACATTGAAATTTTTGTGAAAGCAGAGATGGCAAATTGTCACTTTCAGATTTGCTCTTTTGTGGTTAGCAAACAGAGGAAGACAAATTATTATTTATTTTTTGCAAAAAAAAATAAATGTTTGAATAATATGAATTGATGGCTTTAAAAGGTATATTGTAATAATAATATTCGATAGTTTTGAGGTGATTTTTTTGTGGGTCTAATGATTGCGTCATCATAAGGTTCAAGCAATGAGCTACAATGTAACAGTTCATAAATTTTCGAAGGATGGATGGCATTGAAAGAAATAACATGAAAATTACATGTTTTCGTTTTTTTTTCGCTTAAAAAGTTGCAAATGATTGGGTATATGTAAGTACCAACCAGTGTATATTATGTTGGCAGTTTTAACAAGTATTAATTATTTACAATGCAGCGTTAGGAATTAAATGTATGCACCCAAGTGTACAGGTGAAGTTAATGCACGTATACTTTAACTTGCACACTCTCGCGTTCATTTTTTCTTAAAGATTTGTCATAATAAATATTACTCATAATTTGTGCTCTGGTGGTGTGTACGTCTAAATTGATTGTGAAGGTTCATGTCAAGGAGGTATTAAATTGTGATGATGTGAGTAGTATGATACCATGTACTCTACTGATGGATAACTGAATCTTCGTTCTTGTCCCCAAATTATGACAGGTGTTAAATAATATATCCTTGAAGGATTTATGACACAATAAATAAATAAAAAAGAGTCGTAATATACGTCAAGCTAATAAAATAATGTGCACTCCAATCTATACGTACAGCGTAATAGGTTTTAAACAATTGGGAAAAAATAGTCAAAACTCCACACCTGGATTGGTGTCCAATTTGCATTCATTATCATCAATTTTATGTAGGTAATTTTGTGTTTGTTTGATTGCATTGGTACTTGTCAACTTCACTCTAGCGCAGCTTGCTCTTATGATGTAACGATCTGTTTACATATTCACCGTGAATAATTCTGTAGAAAATTGTTTTAAATTGAAAATGAATTGTTTATATATAATTGACCGCTTATTTTTTAAATTTCAGGTATTGGTATTGATGATACGTTTGTTATGCTGGCATCATGGAGAAGAACATCGCCTCACGATCCGGTGCCGCAAAGGATGGGAGAGACTTACGCTGAAGCTGCTGTTTCCATTACCATTACTTCCATAACTGACATGCTGTCCTTTTGGGTCGGAGTAATTACGCCTTTCCCATGCGTCCAAATTTTCTCAATATACTCAGGTGCAGCGGTTGTTGCTACCTACATTTGGCACATCTTCTTTTTCGGTGGAGCTATTGCCTGGAGCGGATATCATGAATCGGAAAATAGACACTCTTTCTTGTGTTGGTACACAGCAACTCCCCGATCCAAAACAAGTAAGTGGCATTGCATTTTATATAAGTGCTCATTTTAATGCATTTGCTAATCACTACATCAAAATCTATTCTCTGTCAATCAGTCCTGATTGGATTACTAATTTAGGGATGGCGAAAACCAAATGATACACATTTGCAGTAGTTATATTTTAATTTCATGTATGTATTTCATCATCGCTTGATTGTTGGAAATTTATAATTATTGCATTCAGAAAAGTTTAAAGCAGTTTAACATTATTTATTTGTTGAACATGAAGTATTATTGAACCACAAAAAAAATATTGATGTTCCCTGCAAAATTGTTTTTTTTTGTTGACGTATGTACTCTATAGCCTGTACAGCGGAGCGGAATATAATTGCTTGTATTTTTTTTGGATGAAGGGTGCCCTTTTGTTTTCTGGTCATGTGCCAATTCTACTTTAGTTTGTACATAAAAGGTTCCTTTGATTGTAACAATTTCCAAGCAGAACAAGACACGTAAAACTTGTAGGCATATGTAGGTAAATATATATTGCAGCCGAAAGCAGCCTACTACTAATGTACTGAACGTAATAAATACCATGTCTAACAAATTGCCTCAAAATAAATTGTATTTTGCGCTTTAAAAAATTAACTTATCTACATCACTATTTTTTGTATAGAGTAATTTCCACCATGCATGCATTGTACCGTTAAATATTATATCACACAACAGATAAGCAATGCAAAAATAACAGAGAGTGCCGATAGAATGCTTTTGATACTAATTTACCAACTGCCGCAGCCCATAAATGATTAAATGAGACGCACGGGCGTGTATATACATTCATACTATTTATGTAAGTTGCATGTCATATCACGTTTTCAATACAAAATCAAAGAAGCTTAAATTGTTTTTAATACTTATAAATAACTTAATAATTTGATGCAAAGATACATGCATTTTTTTTGTTTACGGATACACTTGAATTAGTAGCTAGTACACAGCATGCACACTTAAAACGCATGTATTCATTGTAACTATGTTCTTAACGCCACATTTTCTAATATAATAATTCATAACTAGATAATGAATTTGTTATTATTAAATTTTCTAAAATGGACAATGTTACATGATCCCAAATAAAATCAAAATTATGTTTTTCAAAGTCATTACAATAATTCGCGACCCTAACAATGAATGTTAATTGGCATGCATCTAAATAAATACTTTACTGTGGTATGTGTAAGAATGAATGAATGTGTAACTAATATAATTTTTTTTTCTCCAGAGGGAAAGTCATTGTGGTACAGGCTTTGGTGTACTGGTGGAATTGATCCCGATGACCCATACAATCCCAAGGACAATCCTGACCACGGAATCATGGTTTTCTTCCGGGACTATTGGGGTACTTTCTTGAACCAAACACCTGTAAAAATCGTTGTCCTTGCTGTATTTATTGCGTATCTTGGTGTGAGCTGTTATGGAATCACAAAAACGCAAGAGGGACTGGAACGTCGTAAATTGACCAGATACGATTCTTATGCTGCCACATTTTTCGACATGGAGGACCAGTTTTTCAGGGATTATCCGTATCGTATTCAGGTATGTAACCTATACTTGGATTAAAATATATTATTGGGCATTGTATGGCTCTTTATGGCACTGATCATCTTGAATAATTTCTCATAAATTCACTCGAATAAAGCTGATTCGGATATATAACGAACTTGTTATCCTTTCAAATTTAATTTGTCCAGTTGTAATTACAACAATCAGTAAAATATGTTTCTTATAAAAATAAACTACGTGGTGGAAACTGGTTGTAGCGTGTTGATAATAATAGGAGTACAATTTTCCTGTAATATAAAAAAAAATGCATGACATTAAAAGTTACCTGTCTTTCGCACCGGATTCTTTATCGTAGTAATAATAAGAATAAATTTTGTTTTTGATTTTTCCTGCATTCATTAAAAATTAGAAGTAGGTAAAATTCGGGAAAAAATGTTGAAATAGGTAACTAAGATGTATAAAAAATCTATCGATATGCCCTGAAGGAATAATTATAGAAAAATGAGCTTCGCCTGTTCTAGTAATAATTAGCATATCATTTGTCATTATTACAAATGCACAGTATCTCATTAAAAATGCAAATCCATTTCCAATCAGACTTTTATTATTTTTATACATGTTTTTTATGGGCAGTAATTATATATTTTCTCAAAATACGTATACTACTATTGACTATATGCTATGTTACTGTAATCAATAATGCCAAAATAAACTTTAAAATAATGTTTGTCCTTCTATGTTTTGTGCAGGTTGTGATTGCTGGAGATATGGACTACTCAAACAAATCAACTCAAATAAAAATCGAGAAAATGATGCGACAATTCGAAACATCTCCCTACTGTAGCCCTCAATTTACCGAATCATGGCTCCGAAATTTCCTCAACTATGTGGAGAGGTCCAGAGAAATTTTTGATTTCAACATAACGACAGAGGAGCAATTCCTCAAAACTTTGACCGAGGAGTACGTGGACTCGTCCAGTTTCTATTATGATGCTGCCAAGGCTGATTCCCCAGACGAGCGTGTGAAATCTTGTTTATATTCCCTTGGTCTGCCTATCGTACAAGGAGCAGTGTCTACCGTGTTGGGAGTCGCTGCTCTTTTAGTTGCACCATCTTACATTTTTATAACTTTCTTCAAAGTTATTTTTCTGGTCATATTCATTGCTGCCATGCATGGACTCCTCTTACTACCAGTATTACTTTCCCTCTTTGGACCAGGCTCATGTAAAAAATTCTGCGGAGACGATAACACGCTGGAAATGATGTCGCCGACGGAAGAGAGAAAGGATAAGGTTGTGCCGTATTCCTTCGTGGTCACACCGGCAGGGCTGGATCCCAAGCTGTCACAAGGTATAACATAATATATCAATTTATATGTCACAGTGGGACTACAAAAGACTTCATCCAAATTTCGAAATTGAGATTTCATATGCCAATTTATGAATGAATATAATTTACAGCGGTGGTGAGATGGCCTGTGATGTCATCGCTGATGCCACGTTAAGGTGTCAAAATGTTCAGATTTTTTTTTGTTTTTAAAACACGCACATATTTTGCATGAAATATCCATTGAGATTTTTGGATACCACTATCAAATATTTATTTCCCGTTGATGAATGCACTGAATTGAATTTATAATTTAACCTCGCTTTTCTCATTATTAGGCGCAGATAAGTTTGGAAGACGGTGGTCCACGGCTCAAGGATATCCAGGAAATCTCGGCTTGCAAGGTGGTCAGTTTGTCAACGGTGGCGTGATTCCCAGAGTAAATGGACTTAAAACAACCAAAGCAGCATCTCCCCCATCCAGAAACAGTTTAGAGAGAGACTTGGGGATAGGGACTTCTGGTGAGGACGAATCCAGTGAGTCCAGTCTCTCGAAAAAGAACAAACGTTCCTCCGCAACAAAAGTAAATCACGTGAAGGAATTATACAACAACGAAGGTTATTTAAGTGATGATGAAGAGCTGGCACATTCAGCTCCAGCTGCTGCATCCAGTGGAGCAGTTCACCAGCAGCAGCCTCGCCGTGCCGCAGGCCTCTCTGCCCCTGGTGGCACACTTACAAATAGTCTGAATCACCCCCGTCATAGTTCTAGCAATAGTCATAACAATAATAATAATACAATTAGTAACACAAGAAAAGAGCAGCAAAATCACCGTAACCGCAGTGGTTCATTACCACAGAATACGGTGCCCCCTGAGTTGTCAACAGTGTCTGTGGTGCCAAACACCAGCACCCTGCCCAATGGCAACACGAGAAGAAAGAGTAGCAGTAGGGGTTCATACGTTAGTGAATCGAAATTCCCCTGAGAATATCCGCCTTTTTAATTCTTTTAAATAATTTTATTGTATTATTGACTAGTGTACTTTATTTTTAGTAACATTTTGTAAAATGTTGAGTTACTACTACTTATATCATGCAATTCTATATGAAAAAAAAACTGCATTCTTCCTTTCTCTTGAAACTAAATATATATGAAAGTATATAACATTATTTTTATGTAAATAAGTGGTATATATTATTTAACAATATAACGTGTGCCAGGGCCTTGGTTGACAGTGGTATATATAAATTAATGTTAGTAACATCCAAGGTCATGGGTAAGAGCGAATTTTTAGTCAGTTGCATTGCAATTTTAACGTATTTCAGGTAAGATATAAAAATGTAACTATTTTTTACGATTATTCTACTTTTTCGATTTAAGTTGAAATTTGTTGTTGACTTTGCTACCTACTTTTTTTTACCACGTTCAGCTAAAATATTTTTAGCAATGGTGATTTTTATTTCAATCATAATAAAACAGTTACTGTCTTTGCCCAACTAAATTTTCTAATTATTATTATTGCAAAATCTACTTTAAATTGAGGCGAGTGCTCAACCAAACCTTCCATCGAACAGAAGAGCTGTAGCTATCATGACCATATGAATCTCCCAAAATTATTTTATCCCAATTAAAAATATTTGTATTATTTTTTCATGTTAGAATTATTATTATATTATTATTACTGAAAAATATTTTAATTTTGTTTACACGTATTAATATATGTATACCTGCAGTTTGTTTTTATTTGTGATTAATGAGCTATATATACCACATTATAGCCATATTAAATGTTCCAAGCAGTTTCTGTCCAGTGCTCAAATGACTATTATTGTATTAATTATTGTTAGATAAACTGTGTAAAACCGGAATTTTTCCATAAATATAAATAACTTGATTTTACGCTAATTATTAATGACATTTTTTATGAACCAATTCTACGAATGAAAAAAATAACCCTATCCAATACTGTGGCGAACTCATCCCCAGAAGAATAAAACAAACGCGTAAATTTCTTAATTTAATTTACGTTGTGTTTTGTTGAAACCCTGAGTTTGTGCAATCGAATCGTTGTCGTCGTCGCCGTCTAGTGCCATGTCACCTTTTCATTCATTAATAGAAGAAAAAAAAATCCCTTTGACTTTTTACTGTTGTTTTAATTTAATTTTATATAGTCGCCAGAAATTACATTACAAATAGTAGATAAAAATCTACTTATCAGACCAGTAATCGATGTTAAGTAAACTTAAATGGAGGTAAATGTGTATGGATGTTGTAACAAATCAGTGAAACAAGTACAACAACAATAACAACCGTAGTTCCTTGTATCCACACTATTTTTGCATCGACAAAAAAAGGTGAGGATGGGAAATCGTAAGAAAAATACTAATATATGGAAGGGAAATTGACAGAACCTGTGATTATAGAGTGTAAAAGGTTTACTTGACAAAGTTATAAAACAAAAACAAAAAACGATTTAAAAAAGTAACAAGGACAGTCGTATTTAGTTTTCCTAGCATTGATGTTATGTCATGTTCATACATACTTGAACTTTCACATATAAAGTTATGCAATAAAAATGCCTATTGATTGAGTACATTTAAGGAACGGCGAGAAGTGAAAGAGAATATCTTATTATTGTATCACGTATGTATTATTGAAAACTGTTTTGAATCGCCGTAAAAATGTTTTACTGTACTGTAAAGTAGATTTACAATATTACAATACGTAGATTGTATATCATTATAGGAAGAATTTGTTGTCTGATTTCACGAGAAAAAAATAAATGTTTACAAAAATACATTATATAACGAATCTAACGCGTTCTCATATTATTTTATTTTATGCATATTATTCTGTTTTTGGGATTGTATCAACAGACCCCATTGAGCAAAAAGGCATATGTGGACAAACACTAACAATAACCTACAATAATAAAAGTTTTTGAAAACAATGGAATGTGCGGATTTTTCTTGGAAGTCAAATTAAGTAGTTATCTCTGATTTAAAGGGAATAGAGGGAGTGACAATGGATATATAACATGTATTGCTTATTATTATGTCATATCATTACAAAAACTCCTTGTTAGTTTACCATGTAGCATGAAAATTCCTAAAATAAGTCCACCTATGGAGATGAGATTGCTACTTGAAAGCGCTGAGTTAGCGTATTTTGCTCTCCTGGTGTTAATTATAACGGCGGAAATAAAAGCCGATTTTGATGTTTGTAACCCCGGTACAAGTAATAATGTTTACCAGTTTAGTCACGAGGACTGTCCTTCTGGTGTTTTATTTGATCACCCGATAGTAGTAAATTGTTTGGGCTCCACCAATTATCCGTAAGAATACTGTACATCGTTTATTACTGGATATATATGTTTAATTTTTTTTTGGATATTATTGTCACAAAGTTTGAAACATGCTTTCAGCGAGCAATTTCTTACTGATCTGTGCACTAATGGTTCTAAAACATTAAAATTAACCGATCGCCCTTTTCAGGTAAATGTTCAAACATCTATTATGTAACCTTTGTTTAAAAAAAAAATGAAAATCTATATAATTTTGAATCATACATTTTCCAGATTCACCTAGCATTTCAAATGGCCTCAGAACGTGGTAAGTGCTACAGTTAGCTGACTTTAGTAAAGACTAACATCACTGTTTGTAAATGGAATATATCACGAGAGCAGTAGACATTTTTGATCATTTTTAATATCATATTCACATATCCCGTGGATATCTCGATCGCAGAAATTTTAATACTTGTGCTGTCTCTGTTTTGTTTGTTTAAATGTATTTCTATCTGTATTCTATGCATTGATGCATAAGAGAAAAAAATATCATGAAAACTAATTTGAATTTGATAATTGCTCAGTGGACGCCGATAATTCATGTTATGGGATTGCGGCTGACAAGTGTGACGCTGAAACAATTATTAAAGCAACAAATGAAACGCTCACGCCACCCGATTCACGTAATTATTGTGATTCTGGATATGAAGATGGTAATTTAACCACACGAAGAAAGGATCAATATGTGTTTAATCAAACTGAAAGGCTTTTCAAATACATGCTGGGTCTCATAGATGGGGGACATAAAGAAGGCCACCGTGATTTAAGGCTAATTAGATTAATTAAGCATTGTTTTAGAATATTCAAAAACTTCTCAGACAAGAAATTCATCCCTTCGGAATTCGGGACTGATGTACAAAAGGCATTCCTTTTCCTGTTTTACCAATCCGATCTCATCAATTTTAAAGATATTTCAGTTGATGATTACCAAATTCTTGAGAGAACTTTGACACAATGTGAAAATATGGCGCCTCCATTTACACTTATTGGCAGAAGTTGCAAGACCTGTGCTAACGTAAATAACTGTATGCGATACACTAAATATTCATGGCGAAAATGATTATTCCAAAGTTTCAATTTGCAAACTGATTAATGTAGATTTACGGAATTGAAAAAATGGGGAAAACCTTGCGGTACAAGGAGAACGAGTTTTCGTTTGTTTGGGGCAAATACGACGTCCCTACAGATGCTGTATAAGTCAAAGTTTTTAAACACATTGTATAGGTGACCATGAATGGAAGTATTGGAAAGCTGATTATCAATATCCCCTTAATTAACAGGCATGGAACGTTGTGACTTTTGTGCACGGTCTTTGCTACGGTACGTATAAGTTGCATGTCAACTACCATCACTTGTACGAACAAGAAATGGAACGACTTTTCACGCCAGAGCTTCAATATCGATGGTACGTATGCATATCTTTCGAATTTTTATTTTGCTTTCTTTGGATAAACAATATATTATATTTGTACATATAAGTTATTAATGTGTGTGCATGCATTTAGAAGAGTTTACGTCACTATTGTATATAAAATAGGGATCAGGTTGAATTTATTTAATCTAGCCAACTCCTCCCATAAAAATAAATTATACAATCTCTACGTTTCGTCCAGGCTTGGTCATACTATTGGGTTTGCGTTAAAAATTCTTGTTGTTTCACTAAATTATAGTAGAATCCTCTACGCTGCATAAGAATATCGTGTGTTCCAATCTAGATAACACAAATATTGCAAAATTAATAATACTTAATTAGTAGCCGATCCTGTTCTAAATTATAAAATTATAAGGATTTTTCTTACCTCAACAATAGCACCATGAGACATTACTGCTATAACGTCAGCATTTTTCACTGTAGACAGTCTATGAGCTATTACCAAAACTGTTCGTCCTTGCACGGCAGAGTCAAGAGCGGTTTGTACTACACGTTCCGAGTCAGCGTCTAATGCACTGAAAAGTGTAGGCATACAAAATTAAAGATACGTAATCTTTCATCTAGCTACATATGGGAATTTTACACATGCCGTTTTTGAATTTTACCTTGTGGCTTCATCTAATATTAAAATTTTTGGCTTTTTAATTAAAGCTCGAGCTATCGCTACTCGCTGCTTTTGACCTCCCGAAACGGTAACACCGCGCTCTCCCAGCTTTGTGTTAAATCCGTCCGGAAAATCCATTATGAATTCGTAGGCATTTGCTCGCTTGGCTGCCTGTATGACCTCTTCGTCAGTGGCAGAGGGTTTCCCATATCGAATATTTTCCATTATGGTTGTAGCAAATAAAACTGGTTCTTGATTGATAATGCCAATTGCTTCCCCCCTTAGCCATTTAGTATTTAGCTCTTCGACTGGGTTTCCATCAATAGTCACACTGCCGCTCTGCAACGGATAAAACCTAAAAAGGCAAAATGAAAATTTATATTTTAAGCCTTTCACGAAAGGTTTCAGTTCAAATTAATCAACTGACCCTTCCATAATGTTGGCAAGTGTTGACTTTCCACTTCCGGAGGCACCCACCACAGCAACCATTTTTCCATTGGGCAATCTGAGTGAAAACTCCTTCAATACAATTTTTTGTGGTCTGGTTGGATAGCTGAAGGTCACGTTGCGAAATTCGATATCGCCTTCTATGGAGCTAGGAATCAGACCTTTCTCCTCTCTAACGTTAGAATTATAGGGGTTTAGGTTTATGTATTGAAACACCCGCGTACCCGCCCCAATACCTCGTACATACTGTCCAAAAATAAGACTCATATTTGCCAAGCTTCTTTGTATTGTTTGAGAAGCCACGAGGAATGCCATAAGGTCACCAGATGTAAGCTGTTGAGCTGCTATTAGTTTACCCCCAGTATACATTACACCAAGAACGATCCCATTGAGGAATAAGTTTGAGCCGGCCTGGAAGAGACCAATGCCTGCTCCAAGTTGAATATTAAACTTCCTCAAATCCTCTGTTTTACTTTTAAACTTTTGCAATTCTTGTTCTTCCATTGCAAATGCTTTCACCGTGCGAATGTTTGAAAGTGTTTCCTCTGCATGACCTGACGATTCTGAAAGCTGTAAAAATATTGAGCTCATTACTATTACTTTGAGATTTATTTATTGTTTGCCATGTCGTGTTAGAAAAAACAATAGAAAACATAGAAAATATTATTCTTACTTGCGTTTGTGCTTTACGGCTTAATATGCGAAGACCTCGTGTGAAAAACGTACCAAGTAAAATAATGGCTGGAATAACAGCAATAACTGTAACCGTCATCTCTTTTGAAACAAAGTATAGTGAAATAATGCATCCCAGCGTTTGACTAATCGATCTCAAACCCTGACTAATACACTGTTTGAAGCTTGATTTGAATTCCTGTATGTCCGCTGTAAGCCTACTTGTAACTTCACCAGTCATATGAGAGTCAAAGAATGCGATTTCTTGGCTAAGTAAAGATGTATAAAGGCGGGTTCGTAGCTCCATAGCCATACCTTCGCCAATCACGGAGAGATTGTAGATGTAGCTAAATGTACCAAGTGCCTGTAAAATTAGACCACAATACAAAGTATAATTACAGCTTTCCTTTTCATTTTCATATTTTGCCCTACAAAACAAAATGTTTTGTTTTGTAGAGTGTTCACAAAAGAGTGTTCACTCTTTATAAAAATACCTGTGCAAGGTAGAGTAGTACCAGCTTGGTCGCTGGTTCCTTCAGATTCTCGAAAAATTTATTTAATGCTTGTTTTGATGCAGAGCTTCCAATTGTCATAAGATGGGACGTGACAGCATCCACAAGTTTTCCAAGAAACGCTGGAATTTCAATGTTAATGATGGCGACTGCAAACGCAGACTGTAAAAAATAATTATCAGTTCCATACATGAAGAAAACGTATAAAACTTTTTGACTGACACACGAACACATTATACGCTTACCCCCACGGCGAATAATAGCCTTTTCCAATACGGAGATATGATTTCTATTAGCTGAGGCCAATCAAATTGCTCTTCAGTGCTATCATCCCCACTCTCATTTGTTGAGGAGCTTTTACTGACATCATCATCCAGTGGTTTAAGATTGTTTACGTCCAAATCGTCATTTTCCTCACCTGCATGAACCCCTTTGCCTTCTTCGCTTTCACTTTCACTTGATTGCTTTCCATCCGAGATGAATAGCTGCTTTTCACTTTCACTAGCTGCATGCCTTTCCGCGTAAACGATGATTTGCTTATTGAATTGTGTGTATCCAACGGCAAGTCCTAATGCTATACCTCCGCAGGTTATTATTACACCGTTTTGTTTGGTGAAAGCTGATGAACGTGAATAAAACTGAGATATCCTCGTTGAGAGACATCGTCGGTTTGAAGAAAAATTAGCTTTGAGAAAACACTGTTGTCGATACGCATTTAAAAACCCTTTGCGGGATGTTGATATGAAAGACATTGGCGAAACTTTTAATTAACAACTTAACTAACTAGGGACGGTAATGATTGCAGCGTGTGGAATACGTTGACAAATATAATATGATTACATATTAAGTATTTTTATCAAGTCGATATAAAATCAAACTTTATTCCCATTATAATTTTTGCCTTTGCGCTTAGTTTACTATATTTTTACGGTGCTTATTTACTTACTTGTCATCACGTTGTGAAAAGGACCAGCTGAGCTCACTTGCCGGCTTCAAGAAGTAAATCTCTAATGTTTGTAGCGGGGTGAAGATATACAGGTTAGATTGCTCCTTTTAGCTTTCACACATATTATGCATCATTTTAGTTGCATTTTTTTCAACATATTATGCATTTTGTCTTACGTGAATTTGCCAAATTTTACCTGCACTAAAATTTGCATGCAACATGTCGTGTGTAGTGGCCATACAAACTACATGGTTCCTTGGCAAGTTCAAGCTATTATGATCAAGTTTTGGAAAACGCACACTTTATATAATACGTTTTTTGGTCACGGTTTATTATTATTATTATTAAGATTTAATATCAATTATATGTGTATTTAATGTTATTTATTCTGAAGGAACAAACCCCAAAAACTATATTACGAAATGTTATGGGATCACATTTTTTCATCTTCTGTAAAAAATGCTATGAGAAATCTTGACGTATGCATTTTTGGAGCATATCTTGACTCTCCTTTCCTGCATCGTCTGGAACGCCCCTCCAACTATGGAGACGCAAAACAGACGGGCAACAGTGGAAAACGAAAAAGGTATGAGGAGGATTAAAGCAGAAAAGGATAACTGTGAATTGTAATTTTATTTCCCCTAATTTATGTCAATGATACAGGCGCTCTATCCTTCCAATAATGTCGCTTGATGATGGAGGGCTTAAAGGTGCAGGATGGTGTTTCCAAACAGAACATGAACTGGTGGACACGGTTAGTGCGTACATACGCTATCAATGCCCTGGCGTACCTGTTCCACCTGAAATTCTAGGTGGAAAAGACGTTAACAACAACAACTCGACCCATAAAATCAATACTACACATCTTGTAGATATTGAATCAGACTCTTTAGAAACCGCTGCTTTAATAGCCCCTTAAAGATGTCAAGATGTACAGTTAAAATTAACAACAATAATGGTGTAGCAAAAAAATGCGAGCATCAGTGCAAATGTAGTCGAAAATTTCATGACTGTTGACAATTTATCAGTTAACAAATTAATCATCGCAATTTATAACGCTGCCTGTATCAAACATTAGTTTCTTGTTACCCTATTACTGCATTGAGCTGGGAAGTGTCTTTTTAATTGATCTAAATTTAAAACGGCATAAAGCATTAACATAAAATTTTCATTGCAACCTTTTTTCATTCTTCCCGTTCCTGGACATTGGTAAAAAAATGAAGAGGATTTTTACCCTAACGGCAAGTTCCCAAATTTATAATATATGATGTATGCATATTATATGTAGTAACAAGAGATGAGATTTATTTATTGTAACTTGTTCTAACAATTAAACATTATACATCAAACTTAATTCATAATCTTTGAAAAACATCAGGTAAACATTTTTTGCCAGGATAATCTGTAAAACATCAGGTAAACATTTTTTGCCAGGATAATCTGTAAAACATTGTACTACTTAATATCTGTAACATTATCATCAGTAGTTCAATAGAACCACAATAGATAAAAATGACAAGAAAAGAAAATAGTAGAATATTACTTATTTTAAACTAAACGTGTCATATAGGTGGGAAATTGTATTAACAATCATTTGAATCAAGAATTACATAACATATATTTATTTTTTCTATCCTAGAGATGATAGCCACTCATCATGGTTGCACTTGTAACTATTATTAGTATACCTAGGTTTACACGTCTTTGACTTATCTAAAATGAACACAAATTGAAAAGCCACATGATTTAATACATACGTTATTCTGACTGACTATATGATGACTTACTTTTATCACTTAATGTAGCTTACATCATACATATTATTTGGTCTGTTGATTTATGACATTGTTTTGAGTTATGTAGATATTTCATCGTCAAAAAAAATAAAATCTTGTTGTAAATATCTTATAGGCAGTTATGTCACATGGTATTACAAATTTACATCTTATTTTTTTCTTATGCATATAGTAGTAAGTAGTAATACAGTCTTCTTCACGTTTGCATGTATGTATACAGTTAAAAAATATTTGCAGCTTCTTGAGTTGAGATCAGCCAACATTATCTTCCATTAACACTAAAAGGAAAATGTAGAGAAGTAAACCGTTGAAATACACAAGGAAATAGCGTTGTTCCATTCCAAATATTTTATCCCGCTCGACGGTAGTACCGGGCCTGGAAAACATTAAAAATAACGAGTTGAGTTTTATTTTTATTTCGCAGGGTGCAATGCAGATAAAGCAATTAATAAACCAGTGGATACTATTCATCCATCTTCTTAATGACGGTAATAAAATGCAACATTTACACTTTATTGCAATATCGGATTGCATATTATATCTCATATTATATCATATAAAGAGTCAACCATACTGGAATAAAAACTAAATTATGCACATGTAATGTTGTGTAGTTGTATAATATTATGTGTGTGTACTTACTTGGTTTTAACATTATCAAACGATAAGACAAGGAGGCCAAACACAGTAAAGAATACTCCAGCTATTGCAGCTTTCGCGTGTGTTCCACAGCAAAGATACCTTTCCCCACTTATGAGCCAAAAGTAATCAAATTGCCGGTGCAATACCGGCAGATACTCTTCTTTCATTTTCCTTACAATCTCACTCATTATTATTTTTGTCCTGTTTTTTTTTAATCTCAACTAAAGTAAAGTGTGTTTCGTCTTATCAGACTTGTTAAATACATAAAAGTTTAACACTTATACATATGTATGTGTGTGTATTCCACATATTGCTCTCTGAGAATATTTTTGTTTACTTTTTCTAATTATATTTATATGGATTGCGCCGTGTGCACAACACTTTTGCAGACATGTAAACAGAAAAATGAATGTTACATCTGTGTGCTTTTTTTACATAACCCAAAAGATTCGGTTTAGTAATACCTACATATTATATGATATGTAAAATGTAAGCAAGTATATGAAATTCTGTTGCTGCATACCTACATACATACATTCATTCATTCATACAATCTGACCACACAAACATACCAGCACCAGACCAGACAAACATAAAATGCAGTTTGAGTTTGTTTATACGCCTGCTTTGAGTTTTAAACAAGATCTCTGATGAGAATACCTTTCCATAGTCCATAGTACACATCTTGTGCAAGGTAATATTATATGCTGCGGTGCTGCTGGCTATAATTCTTCCCTGTATATGTGGAATATGGAATAGGATTGTACAATGAAAAAGGACAAACAAGGAAGGAACTTGAGCATGTCCACCCATACGGGATAAGGAACACACAAGTGAGCTCTCCCTCTCTCCCTCTTCCCAATTGTTTCAGATGCACATGTACGAACGAGATGAGTAGAGCTGAAATATCCCACAATCTGCACGGAGCAGTGGAATAATCATTTCTTTTTTTTTCCTTTTTAATGCCAAAGGTAAGTCAGATGGATAATGATAATGTGTTATTTATGAAAACAAATAGCTTCAAGAATGCCCTCCCAAATTAGCTCCAAGCTAAAGTTTTCACATTTAATGGGTTTGGCAAGCCTTGATTTATTTAAATATTTATATATCTTGACTCTGAGCGTAAACGCCTTTACATGCCGTTTTCCACGTTCTTAACCAGCATAAAACGCAAGATAATGGGCAGGCAATGTCTTTTATGTACTAATACTGACAACTGAAGAAGATAACATGCAGCGCTCTTTTTCCTTCTCTTCATAACTTCATATGGAAATGTTTCAAGGTTCCAATCCAATTCAACTCTTGCTGCCGCTATGTTGTTATCATCATGAAGGAAATGTTCGTTCGTGTCTACACAACAGTTAGTAAACAAAAGCCTTTTTTGCATTACAAAAGCATATACTTTCCGACAACTGTTTGTGGTTTTACAGCTTTCTATTGTTTACTTTTTTCCACTCACAGTTATTCTCGTCAGCAGCAGCAGCACCACCACCACTGTTTTCTACTTTTCCAAACAATTTAATTGCAAAAGAAAGCCTCTTCTCCACTTTCACAACTCACTCATGAATTTTCACATGCATTTATTTTTATGTCATGTAGCTACACATATGTACAATCCTATTGCGTTGCAGTCAGCCATTCTTTTTCTCTCTCATTCTACCACTTTCCCTTCTTATTTCGCCTTTCGCCCACAAACTCAATTTTCCCCACATATATATCTATAGGTTGCATGCAAAAATACATAAATGGAAACATACGTACATATCATTTTTTTGGAATATTACCTGATGAGTTTACTATTGTTAACACATCTGTTTTATGCTCTTACTTCCAAACTTTTATATGCATACCTACATGTATATACTTTAGTAGGTTATAAAATCAATACTTGAAGGGAAGGGCTATATAGCGAAAGTCTCTTCGACAAAAAGAGAAAAGAATGTGAGAAAGTTGATCCAGGAACACATGCAAGTAGCAACCTTTTACGGAATAAAACTCCGATTTTACCACTCTCTTTGCATTATTTCTGCTCCAAGCATACTCCGTACTGCATCCTGCTGACGGGACGGGTCTTTTCGGATTTGTGGCAATATCACACAGCATAATCAATCTCTGTTGAGTTCATTGCTCTAAAGAGGGTACACACACACACAAGTGTAGCATTTTGTCGTGGGCATTGTTGGAAACAAAATCCAGAAAAAATATACATAAACGTTAACAAATTCGAGATTGCACACGTACATACTTAGTAAAAACTATAAATACATTTCTCGGGAGAGTATTTCGTACTTGAAACTAATTTTGAGGTAATAAGTTAATAAGCATAAAAATACATTTTTCCTTGTATATAAATTGTTGTAAGTGTGCCTGCCTACACTGTGTGCTTTCAGTAACCACTAACACGCAGATCTCTAACTCTAAGCTAACGTGCTGGAAGCATGGCCACAGGCAGCAAGCAAGAGTGTTTGTGCAAATTTATATTTTCTAACTTTCTTTTCCAGGTGTGTACGTTTGTTAGTGTGTCAAATATATGGCAAATCAATAAGGTGCGCTGGTGTTTTGGCTGGTGAAAAATACTGGTACCATGTGGAACAGGATATTGCATGATGAGTATCCATACACCTGTATCTAAGAAAACACTAACATCCATCTCGAATGTCAAAACGTACCAAAAGATTTTGTGTAAAATAATTTTCTCCGCTTGCTCTAACACTTGTTGGCTGGAACTTAATATAATGTTTCTCCAGATGTATTGTGTGATACTCATACACTGCTGCGCATTTACCCTAAAAGATAAATGATATGTGTGTAAGTGCATGGAATTAATCTCCCTTGTTAATAAGTGTGTAAAAATGTCTTGGAGCCAAAGTACTTTTACAAAGAATGTCTAACATCCGGCTGAATAATACATTCGTTGTGTAATATAAAAATAATAATAAATGTTAGTGTAGCAGGGCGATATAATATTGGTGTAAGCAAACTTACAAAGTCAGTTTGGTTTAGGAGATCATTCCGGACACAATATGGGAACTAGCGTGGATATCCAATTTGATAAGGAGTCGAAGGTGTACATGGCGGGGGAAACTGTGACAGGAAAGGTGGTTGTGCAATCAAACGATGAAAAGTCTCTTCGTCTAATAAAAGGTAATGATTTATATGGCAAGCCATATATGTACAGGTAAAAAATCCCATTAAAAGGGGCATTGTGAGACTTGCAAAATTGTCACTTTAGTAGTATGTGGAAGAGTAAAAGAAAACGCCTTTTTGCAGGTTTGCGTGTGCGTTGCAAGGGGATTGCGTCAGTTGATATAAAAATTGTGGGGGAGACCGTTATCCCGTTTGTTGATGAAGATGCAAGACTATACACAGGTAAGTACATATACTTTGTATAAAGCAAAGCATAAAGAAAAATTTACCACGGAAAACATATAGCATCTTCTTTTAACAATTAATACGTCAATCGCAGAAAAATTGGTTAAAACCGTGACCCCCAAATCAAAGGATACCGAAATCGTTCGATATGAGTATCCATTTCAATTTCCACTTGGCAAGGATCTTCCTCCGTCATTTAAGACGCCCTATGGGAAAATGGAATATTTTTTAAAGGCAACATTGCCTTCAGGATGTGCGCTGTCTTATTTTGAGGGGAAGGGGGCTTTTACGGTGGTAGGCCTCCTTGATTTAAACACCAAAAAATCCTTAAGACACTCATTGGAATTACATCAAGAAGCGAATATGACCACCCTACTTCATGGAGTCAGCGGTGTTGTCGTGTTTATTCTCCGCATTCCACACAAAGCGTACGCGGTCGGAGAAAAAATACTGATGACCCAAGAGATAGACAACAGAAGCAAACAACATGTCAAAGCAAACATTTCCCTTATTCAGGTAATTTCCCTTTCCACTTGACTATNAAGAGATAGACAACAGAAGCAAACAACATGTCAAAGCAAACATTTCCCTTATTCAGGTAATTTCCCTTTCCACTTGACTATCAGACTCTAATAATAAGTCACTTTGTATGCTCGATACATAATATACATACATACATGGCTTGTATGTACATATTATATGTATAGTGTATATGTGAGTCTCTCAATATTAATTGACTCAATTGCTCTTAATTTAATCTGTTACATACTCAGTTGTTGCTATGTTGTTAAGATTTATGTTATCGTCGTTTGCTTGTAGAAAATTACGTATGAGATCATGGGACACGTCAGACTCGACAAGGAAAACAAGATGAAAATACTTGGAAAGGAAGTACCCCCAGAGACAAAGGATGTCTCAACGGATCAGACATTCGATGTTCCAGAAGTACCCATCACATCCGAAATTCGGTTAAAAGCAGAGCGCAAAACGATAAAAATAAATTATTTTTTGAAGGTATTTACATTACCCATTCATGAGACGAGTGATATTCGGTTTACATAGTACCTACGTACCTATTATTTGAGCTGGGCTACATAGGGATACTCTGTATACTTACTGATTGAGATTGATACATATTTTATTTCTAATTCCATAGTATGAACTTACAAGCCGACCTGGTTGGACAAATAAGATGAAGGGATATGTTCCAATTACTATTGGATCAATCGGATTTAGGAAACAGTCAACAGAGTCTCTCCACAAAGTTTCTCCCCAGTAAATTTGTTACGCTAATATTTGTGAAAAGGAGAGCTGGCAGCAAAGGAAAATGTAGAAATCTACGGAAAGTCAATATGTTGACCAAATACTTACATGCATACGATGCTTACATACAAAACAACCAACAAAATTTGATCTCATCCTTGCAGTATTATTAACATTTTGGGAGGCAATATGTTATTGAGATAGTTCCGAATGTCTGTTTGTCCGTTGTCCGCCTGTTCAACAGTGCACTGTCTACGGCCCACACTGGTGAACTCAGTGAGCCCGAACTTGGTATACATGTATGTAGTTACATAAAGGTAAGGTCATCCCATGCCCCTGGGGTTCACATTAGTCGGCCATAGTTCCCTGGGGTTGGCGGTTATTACAGCAAAATTTTATCCCAATCTGTTAGCTATTTATTATTCTGCAGCGGTAAAAATTTAATATCACTTTTTGGAGCTGCAATATATACAATAAAATGTACATTCCATTTTATTTTTGTAACATGTTGACTCTCAAAACAAAATTTTCATTTTGTTGAAATCAATGCTCTTCCAGTCGTAAGGAACTTATTCTACTCATAAAGCAAAAAAAAATGGAAATCCGGCTTTTTACTCTATTAACCTCGTAAAAATGC
>JAHZNC010003842.1:0-10929 GCA_027744095.1 Zhuqinia jingwanae | reverse complement strand
GAAATAATGGAGTTTTCAGGGCGTAACAATGGTGATTCTCCCTACCTTAATTTGCGCAATTATATGCAGTTTTATAAGCTGTATGTGCGTGACTGCAATGCACATTTGTATGGCCGGAGACACGGTACGCTGTAATGTTACAATAACCGTGCGCACATTTGAATCGGGGTTTTGTGAGAATCGTCACATTTTCACAACTCTAAAACCTCATCTATGTACATAGCCACCTACTTTTTGTAACAAAAAACAGTAGGCAATAATTTACTTTTCTAATAAGACGGTCTAATTTCTAGATGAATTCGTCATTATATTATATTCTCCACTTTCTGAGAAAAAAAGGAAGCGTGATTTTCACTTGACAAAATGGAAATGATATTTATTGTATGTGCATGACATGACGTGTGCCCAAGAATGATTTGGGGATCAAAAATAAAAGTTACAATCACAAGGAGAGTTTCAACAATTGTCAAAAAACAAAACAAGATTGGAGGTAAAACAGAATAGGAAACAAAAACAAAATAAAAAGTATGTAGGTATACAGCAGGTACCATATTATTCATTTAGGATAAGGATAAGAAATGAAAAGGAAGTTGATTAGTTTATTTCAAAATACACACAAGACAACATCATCATCATCAGGGATGAGTTTCCTCTTTTACTTTTTTTCTCTTAAAAACATATAATGCATTCAAACATTTTTATCATTCAACAAGGATTGATGATGACACGAGGAAAGGAAAAAGACAAATGAAGTTTAACAGTCTGATAAGCCCGTACAAACAATTATTTTGGTCCATTATTTCCTCTATTCCCATTTCCTTTTCAATAAAATTTATACAACTCTTTATTCATTAGTTTAGTTAGTTTATTAACTTGACTGTTGTGTGCTGCATGTTCTAAAAATAAAATTTGACAATTTACAACAAGAAAATTACATTAAAAATGTGAATAGGAAGAAGAAATTGATAGAGGTACGCATTAAATTTTATTTATTTTATTACGCACTTCTGAAAGAGGGGATGATAATAAATAATAATGCTTGCTCTCTAACTTGCTACTTAATAAAAAAAGAAATAAAAAAAGAATTTGAAGGGGATCTTCAAATTGAATAGTTAATTTTAAAACCTGTTGCATGTTTGTTGTAGTTTGTTACTGGCCTTTTGCAGCAAAATGTAAAAGGGTGACACATTTGTTCCATAGTGTGCACTCCCTGACGCTACTTATCTTACAACTGTCATTGTCATTCTGTGATTTTTGCCTTCGTTTTCAATTTCAGAGGTGAACAACAAGCAAACACAAGAAAACGATGAAACCAAAAAACCATGACCAAAGATGGTAGCAAGTTTATAAAAAAAACAAGCAAATAGCCTATTCTTCTACTTTTGAAATCGCAAAGTTCTCACAGTGCCCCACATCCACCGAAATCAAAAAAATAAATACATGTAATTCTTTCCTTCATTACTTCATCGGATATATGTGTATATATATATGTACTTTAGAGATAAATGAATGGAGTCAAATAATAAAGCAAAACGGTTCACAACAGGTTTGCATGATTCCCTCGATTTGAAAAGGTAATTTAATTATGGATTACTCGATGTAAAACTCACACTTACGCGCGCGCACACATTTCAGAGATGGATTTGCTTTGTAAATAGAATTATAAAATATATTTTCGGGAGGGGGTGAAATTTCATGGTCCACAAGACAAGACGGTCATGCAGAGAAGAATACGATGGAATGATGATAAAAAAAAATAGATGGATGCTGAATGAATGAAATTTTTCTTTCTCTATTTTTCTGCCTCTTCTGCTCTACCTCAACTTTTCTTTCGCCAACTAGTTAACTAGGTAGGTTAGGTAGACTAGTGCACATTTACATTAGTAAATCCCATTAAAGAACATGCAATCAGTAACAGCAGAGTTAATGTATTTTTAATATCACTGCTACGTTTACTCACGTATGTGAAAAGTATATGAATGTGCTAGTTCAATGTTACTATTACTGCTGGTGATTTATGATGATAGGCTAATTTAGCTCGTAAGCTTTTATTACACAAACAAACCGAATGACTGACTGACTCACTTCTTTTTTTTATCAGGAAAAAAAAACGAATTTGTACGAAATTGTTTTGCAATTTTATTATCCAATCTACAAGATAATATAACGTATAACAAGGCTCTAATCTGGACCTGATGATCAGCATACCTGTCAGGAAGGTCTACAAAAATAAATTCAAGCAATAAAAATTGCTTGAATTTATCACAAAACAAGCTTGGGGCAAAATAAGAACATTTTAGGTCTCCATCTCGTCTTATCAATGGAGGAATCCTTTTCTTTAATATTTTTTTAATTCGAAGAAGGGGTCGCGGTCGTGACGTTGTCGAACACATGCATGTTTTCCCTTTAATATTCAAACAACTGAAATTGGCATAAGATTTTACTCTACCATCCATATAATATTATTATGGCTCTTGTCATTGCTTTTTAAAAAAATATTTTTTTTAACTTCTTTAAAAAAAATTACAACAATGCAAGAACTTCAAGTAAAAACTACAGTGTGAGCCCATCTTCTTAAGGTCAAAACAAACGATCCATAGAACACTTCGACAGCAACATCATCAGGGTGGTGGTGATGAAGTGATGATGATGAGGATGATGGCTCCTGACTTTTGAACATCATGCGTGCGAGTAGCTGGCGGAGCGGTTTAGTTATTATGATGATATGTATGTACATATAAAACATTTATATTCACACATTCATCATTTATTACTACTAACGAAGTTACAACGGTTAATATTTTTTTCTTCAAAACTGTTGAAAAAGTTTTAAAACAATGTTGGCTTTGATGGCTACTTGTCTTGTTTTGTATATAGCCTTCAACTTTCTTGTTATGTAATATAGGCATATAATAGATGGTTTAAGTATGTGGCATGCATGGCTTTGCTATAATAAATAACCCTGCAATTTTCCATGCCTGTATATCAGGCAAACCTACATTTAAAAAAAACCAAAACGTGCAATGATTATCATCAACATCATCATAATATTTGAGTGATGCTGCTGATGGTAATGTAACATTTGTGTTACATCTATATTTAATAATGGCTTTATATAACACTCTCGTGCCCGGTAGTATGATTATGTTGTAAATCTAGAATCTAGACACAAAAAGCTAAAATGCAAGTTTTCAAGTTTGTAAGTTTGATGTGCTTTAAATAGTATATCTCTTCTGACATAATTTCATGTGAGTGAACTCTGACCGTCTGGCTGGCTTCTATAACAAACTACAAAATATGTACTAAACTTTATTTTATATTTTGATGCTATTTATCCAAACTACATATATATATACATAGCTAGAAGCTTGTTTTTTTTAAATTCTCTGTATTTTGTTTTAATACCTATTCGGATTATCATCGTGCTCATGAAAAATAATATGTATGCAAGCAAAAGGCAGGCTTTGTGCTTTTAGCAATACCGTGACGGGCTTTGCGTAAATATTTATTATTACGCTGCACAATTCAAAATCTCTGTGTATTTGAATTGAATGCATGTATTGTGTACGTATATTTAGGTATGAAATGAAATATATTACAGGTCCTATTGTTATTACGTGTTCGCTGTGAAGATGCAAAAGATTTTATTGTTACTAGATTGCATATTATATAGCTTGCATCTTTTATTATCATCACGTTCAAATTGGATTAAAATTTAGTCATATTTTGATCCCCTACTTTGGTTGAAACTGAATTGCAGATTGTTCATGCAAAATTTTATTACGGATTCATCATTTTTTTTTATTTAAAAAGTTTATGGGAATTTGCTTTTTTATTATATCTATTCAAATTCTGTTTTAAGCCGATGCACTTATGTAGGTATACTTTATTGTTAGAGAAAAAACAAAGCTTCACAACAATGAAGAAGAGTTGGTGGGGCTAGTTGGTTGAATGCTGTTTGTTGTTGAGTTATAACAACAACGTACTTTACATGCTATTTAAGGTCGTAGTAAAAAATAAAATGTAAGAGCTTTAAATCATTTTTCCTATGAAAATATGTGTGTGCACAGCCGATTGTTTGTTGCTAGTTGCATGCGCATAGCAGCATGAGTATGTATGTATGTAATTTGCAACAAAATGCAAGTGTACCAAGTTCAGGTCATTAAGTCAGTGTATGATGAAGTGTACTTGGTTTTAGTCTCAGAATAGCAACCGGAAGATAAGGAGTACTTTTATAACGGGTCTTCTTTAAATTCTCAATAGTCAAAAGTGTAGCTTGTGTTTCTGCAAGAGCAAGCTGAATGCATAACTTATCAGCTTAAGTGATTTTGTAAGGAACGGTTGTGTGATTTTTTGCTGTCTCAAGTCGCCCCAATAAATAACACTGAAATTGTGTACGCTGATATTATCACTTTTATTTAAAGAACTTTCCGAGCACTTCAAATGTTATTGAAGATGCTGGACAGACTGACATTAAAATTAACCTCGCCATTTACCACTGCAGCAGTGTTCCTTGCCACCGTAACTGCTGCTAATCTCCTTTCGGTTGGAGGGACGGCAATCAAACCTTCGCTAGGTAGAGAAAAAAATTGCTTATTATTAAAAGTTTGTTTCAGATTCATTACAATTACAGTTTGGGTTTATTTATTTCAGAAAAGGAAAACCGTCACTTGCCCTCTTTCACATGTTCCCGTCTCCAACATCGCGCCCAGCGCGAGATCATGCTTCATGAGTGGGGCTTAGAAAAACTCAAATTCCAGCAACGTCTCAAAAAACACCAGCAGTACATTGTCACTGTAGAGCACGTTCGCTCCTTACATGAACCCTTGATTGAACTCCGTTGTCCCGGAATTTCCACCTCCCAAATGCAGCGCAACACTTTAGAGTTTCACTTTTTCGAAGCTCGTTTCCAAGCTGAAGTCGTTCGTCTGTTTGATATCAAGTCTATCTTCCCATTGCACTCGGGCAGCATGAACGTTAAAATGAGACTAGATCCCTTGGTTGTACAACTCAATCAAGGCACTGACTTGGGCATCTCTATCAGGGATCTTTACTTTGCACCTGGCTTGGCCAACTCCACAAGCTCTGGTGAAAGCTTGACAAATAAGGAGCATAGAGAGGATCCCTCTGAGCAATCAGCAGTCGAACAGGGACTTGTGGAATTGGAGAAAGAAATTGAGTCCGTGTTCGTCAATAGAATTCGACCTGATGTACAGAATCAACTCAAGGCAATTGTCAAGGGCGTCATTAGGAGGTTCTTTGAGCAGGAAACACTCTTTAGGTTTTAAACTCAAAGTTCAGAACGGAGATGCGTGTAGCTGTATTAAGTTATTATTACATTTAAAATGTAAAATGTTCATATGACGTAAACCATCACTGTAAATTTGTACAGCAAACTTATTCCTAGTACAAATTCGGTCAATATCTTGCTTAATTAAAAATTATACAATGTTGTTTCTCAAAAATCTGCTAGAATCTTTGTAGTCAGTATATATGTTAATACATCGTCTTCAAAAATTTGTTTTAGAAAAAGTAAAATGTATGTAATTTATTTTGTTCAGCTCAAATCCTATGTTTTATAATATATGTTGACGAAACAATAAATAAATGAATAGTACGCGAAAATCATAAGTTCAAGTCGTTTTATTTCTTTTATCATTTTCATGTGGTATGTTTGTACTATAATACACATTACAATTAACTAATTTAATATGAAAACATGCATTTTGCTAAATTTACACACTCTAAGATCACCGTAAGAAAATGAACAATATAACATTTAATTAAATAACATAAAAGTATATTGATACTTAATTTTAAATTAATACTTCAGATTGCTGCGATTAGATTACTAATTTAAAACTTGTATAAAACTAATTCACCAAGAAAATTTTCAGCATCGGGGAAAAGTGAGATTTATAGTAAAGTATAGGGAAAAAAGAACGTAATTATTAGACGTTTCTATTCTATGTGTACTGGGAAGATGGTCCTGAATAAAAAAAAGTTTATCTTATTAGTCACCAATGTTCGTACTTTTAAAACGTTCTTTTAAAATTTTATTTGCAGAACGACAAACTTACATAATCTCCTTCAATGGGACTTGATTTTTAACCGCAGCGATAATCTCATCTTTGTGCATTCCTGACTCGTCACGTGCGCTAGAAATGATGCGATGAACCAAGTTCTGGTTCGCAGTGAATCCTTGAATACCTCCTCCGGCAACAGGTGTCCCTCCTATTCCAGTAGGTCCTCCAAGACCTTTAATCATTGAGTTACTAAAAGTGTTATCCAATCCTGCTCCTTGCGCTGGTTTTTGATCTTCAGCAGCACGTAGTTTCTTCAACTTCATTGAGGTTTGCAAAACTTCAAGAATATGACAAGTTATTTCGTTCAGGTCAGTGACGGGCTCGCTCTTGAAAATGAGCACGTACTTTGAACCTTTCATTGTTCGTAATGCACCAGTGATTCTCCCGTAGGTTCCCTCACAAATAAGAGTAGGTTCGCTGTTGCTGTCCTAAAATGTGAATGATAAGAATAAAGAATATTTTAGTGTGAAAGCACCGTGATGCATTATTATTACTTTTCAGTTCCAACGGTAATTTACCCCTTCAGTGCCAACATAGTTCACACATTCAATTGTCCCCGTTTGGTCTTCAATATACATGGACATCTTGGTAGTCGTTGTTTCAACTGCTCGAACAATCCCAACAATGGAGACGACATTGGCTTCAAATCCTTCAATGCTTAACGCATCTTCCTGACAATCTAAAAGTTGTCTCACCGTTACAGACATAATGTTTTGAGAGCGACGACCCTAAATCAAAAAACGTATTTACATTTAAAGAAAATCGTTGTAATGAGTTGGTAAAGTTTAAATAGAAAAAAAACTGTGTGGTTAATTGACATGACTTACCTTTCCTTGTTTTTCTCCTCCAGCAGGTGAGTCCGTGCCACCAGCCATGAAACCACCACCAAATCCACCGGCATCATCTGCAGAAAATCCATTAAGTATTATATAATATGTTAAGCCTTTAGTATATCAATCAGGTTCACATTCAAATTAACTTTGTAGTATGCTTACCTTGACCCCACATGTTGAATCTTTTAAAACACACTGAAATTACTACTTGAGTATTGAAACTACTTAAGTATATTGGGGGACTATTTATCTTTCTTTTTTTCACACAGAATTATTTGACAATATATTTAAGATGCCGTATAGGCAATCTAAACTAATTTTTATTGATTGAAGCAATTAATTTGAAAACTGTTTGATACAGAACATTAAATTATGTAACCAAATTTCTACTCCACCACTTCACATCTGTTGGGCACTTGTTGATTATTGATTGACCTTTCAACTGTTCCTTTGTTTCTTTCATTCACAGTCTCAAAACTTGACTCAACATGAATGAACTGAGAGAGAACTATTATGACGTTCCAGCAGCACCCGCTTTTGATAAAATCATTACCGCGTTTTGCACAAAAGAACCCCAGCAAAAATGCATGCATGCATGTAGTAACTCTGATGGAGTCATTTCTGTGTGTTTTTATGTATGGAGAAGGGACCTTTGTGTGTGATGATAATATGTAAAAAGTATGCAAGTATAGATAGAGGGTGTACTGTACATGCATGGTGCAATGCACAATGTGCAGACTGTTGCGTAAACAAAAACAAAAGTGTCCCTATGATCATCAGCTGCTTTTTCCTTATGAATCACATAAAATAAGTTAAGTAATAACTTATTAAGAAATCTCGTGATTTCCTGTCAGTTTTTAAAATATCATAATATTCTGCTTATTCGTGATTCAGTGATACAACATATCATTTTAATAATAGTCGTCTTAAATCATGACAGGCGATGCGGGATGGCATAAATATAGGGTTGTGATTTTATTTTATATATTTTTTTCCTTTTTTAATTCTTTTTTAAAAGCAAGTTAGTTGAGTTTTAAAAATATGTCGTCTGCTCTCTTACGTAAAGCGATTGATAAGACGGAGGCAATAGACTCTTCCTTAAAATGGAGCCTTCTTGAAAGGGTTAATGATTGTGTGAAGGAGCTCCAGCTCAAGTGCACTTCCGAGCGGTCCAATAGTCTTGTCAATGATGAAGCCACAAACTCCTTTTTATGGGTACTTGAAGCTGTCTTCATTCACGGGTTGACTAATTCCTTTCTTAAGGCTACGTCCCCTTTTGCCTCCATTTTTAACTCATTTTCTCCAACCTCAAATCATCCTGGCCGCAGTGATTCTTCTCCAGCAGTGCCTAATCCCTCGTTTTGGGAATTCGTTCTAGTCTTTCTTCATCGTGACATTATCGACCAAATCAACTCTCTTCACTTGATTCACACAGATGTGGGGAGGTGCAGAGCTTGGCTAAGAATTGCTCTCAATGAAGGGCTCGTACAGAGCTTTTTGGATAACATGACCTTAAAGTCCAACCGCAGATGCCTTAAAGCATTTTACAGATCATCCGCATTTCTGCGCGACCAAGAGAAATGTGACATTATGAAAAATTATCTAATGGGCATTGAGCTCCTTGATTTTAGACTTGTGATTAACAACAGTTTTCTGAATCATTGGAATAGTGGTCCATTGAGTTTGGTAGGGTTGTGGGTAGATGAAAATGAGAGCGTACAGCAAGGGGTTGATGTCGCCAACAATCTTGAGTCTAAAGAGTTTCAGGCGATTCCGAAGCTTCAACAGAGACACAACAATTCTATTGCTGGTGGGAGCGGTACTCCTCCAAGGTTTTACTCGGAATTTGAGAACGTTCTCAGGAAACTTCCACCTCCTCTGCTTAGCGAAGATGATGCCCTCAGAATCATTCTCAGTTCATCACCTCGTCCTTCTCCGCTGGCTCCATCTCCAGCACCAGTAGTGCCTTCCTCCAGCGCTAAACTTCAATCCTCGACCTCGTCCTCCCGTTCCCGTAATAAACACGACTCATCCCCTGCAAAAACCAAAAAAACACAAACAAGCTCTACAGAAAATGTACCTCAAATTTCTTCTCCTGACCTGTACGCAGTTACAACAACAGTCATTCATTCTGTAAACAAATTCAAAACAGTGGAGGAGCCCCCATCCATTAAGGTGGAGGCACTTAACAGCACAAACCAGTCAGTGATAATGTCCCCACATTTGCATACTACTGATATAAGCAGCAACAAAGAGCAAAATAGTATCTCTTCTCAATCAGTTCCTGTGGTGGAGAATGGCGTAACTGACAAGTGTGAAATGATTGCATCATCTGGGGGAAATTTGCTCCAGACGAATTCTCCTCCAGACCCGGATAAATTATGTTCGTCCCCTGCAGACATTGGTGCACCTACTCAAATGGAGCTTTCAATTTCATCAATTGAGTTGGAATCACCAACAAATGAGCGAAGCTATACTGACGTGCTATTAAAATACCAGGAGAGGAGCAAGCAGGAAAATCCGCAGATAACTGAGGATGACCATTCTAAAAATAATAACCCAACCACCACCAGCGACTCAGTTGTAGGCTCACAAGAAGATGGGGATAGTAGTGAACCTGACCGTAGGAGCCGTAAAGTTTCCAGCAGCGGAAGTCTAAACACCACATCAACATCCGGTCATAGCAAATATTCTCGTGTGGTATGTGTCCTACTGATACAAATTTAAAATCCAGTATAAATTCGATTCTTTTATTGGAATTACGTTTTAAAATAATTATTTTATATTTTTTTCTTCCAATCAGTACAAAGTTTGTCACTCCGTAGAAGATGGAGTTGGATTGATTGGGACACCAAGGTCAACGAGGGAGGTCATCATGGAACTGTTACCACGAATCAGCAAATACACGAAAGTTTTAGCAAATGAGGCTGGTCTTGACACTCAAAACTACGCTTGTAAGATGTGTTCCACCTCAATCGGCATGATATATGGAGCTGCTCACGTATGCAATTTTACCGGCGCCTTGTACTGCTCCACGTGTCATGTAAACCAAGAGAAATTTATCCCTTCTCGGATTCTGCTCAACTGGGATTTCGGATTGTATCCTGTGTGCAAACAAGCTTACGATTTTCTTGAGGATTTGAAGAATGAGCCTGTGTTTGATATGCAAGAAATCAATTCAATATTGTATAGAGAAATTGATGAGTGTGGGCAAGTCAAGTGTCTGAGAACGCAACTCTTTTACATTGGCATGTACCTGAAAACTTGCAAAAATACGAAAGCCTTGGAAGTGCTGACGAAGGAGGCAATGGCAGCAGGAAAAGAACATTTATTGAATTCAATTCACATCTACTCACTTTCCGATTTAATTGACATTCCGAACAGAAGCTTGCTTACTCTACTTACAAAACTTGTGTCAACTGGAAGTAGCCACATCCTCTCATGTACAATATGCCGTGAGAAAGGTTTCATTTGTGAATGTTGCAGATCACCCCAAGTCATTTTCCCTTTTGAACTGGACAAAATTTTTAAGGTGTGACATCTTACAATTAGCCAATGTAGATACTTATACACTTTGTATACAACATACTATGAAAAAAACCATGCAAGAATTAGTTTTTTATTATTATTTAATTTTATCATTTTCAGTGCAATGAATGCGGCGCAGTATATCATAACGCATGCATGAATCACGACAAGAACTGTCCTCGATGTGAAAGATGGAAGAAAAATGAAGCAAAACTAGCTTTGGATGAAAATGAAAACGAATAGTTATAATTTATAATACAAAAGGTTAAAAATTACATTCATTGCGTCGTAAACTTAACTTACCTACCCACATATCGAAATAATACGAACAAGTAATATTTTACAAATCAATTCGCATTTACTAACTTATCATTTAAACGATAATAAGTAACATTTAAAAAAAATAATAAAAAATAATTTGTTACATGATTTTTATTTATTGGGTGGGAACCCTTTTCATATTTTCCTGAAAGGAGGGAAGT
>JAHZNC010003841.1:0-25119 GCA_027744095.1 Zhuqinia jingwanae | reverse complement strand
CAAGTTTTTGAATGATTTTGACTACATTAACTACAGATTAACACTCATTAACAAATTTAATACTTTTGACACCCTTTGGATGTCCGTAATAATATATAGATACACATATGCATGTATATCTACAACACAAAAACAAGTACATGAAAATGTAACGGTAGTAACGAAAATATGCATGTTGGTATGCATAAAATTCATACTTTTTTAAACGAGGTTAACTTAAAGGCTTGTCATTTAGATCTAGATATGAATAAAGTTTGGTACACAAAAAACGGATAAAAGTAGGAATATCTGTAATAGCACAATCATGGAAAAGTTTTAAAAAAGTCAGTAACAAGGCAGGTCCTATTTTTACTATAAAAAATAATAGTATATGATGTAGCATTTCTGAGCATGACGGAAGCTACGAGCGTGCAAATGATTTCGAAGATATTATACTATAAGATAAATCATAACATGATATAAAAATTGTTATATGGAATACCAATCAATTTCTGATTTCTCAACGATGGATACTTAAATCGTATTTTACTAAATGAAAGTGTGTGTTTGTAAACACCAAACTGATTTATATCTGAAACCACACGAAATACTAGACGACGGCCAGCAATCCACTAATTTATAGCTCAAAATTATAATTTTCAAAAGTGGAGGAGGCCTTTCCCTACGGAATGGTAGGGAATTTCTGTTCGATGTGAAATGAACGTGAAGGCTAAAAAAACAGGTTTCTGCTGAAATGCGTTACGGCGTCTAGATGAACTTAAAGAAAGCGTGAAGGTACACGCTCGTTTTTATCATAGTAGTGCGATTGTATACTGGAAGGGAGCGCATCATGCTGCTGTTGGTGTCGTGTTGAAGTTTCTCCAAGTTTCCAGTAAACGGCAGCCAACAAATATTTGTACAGATACATACCTATGTATTATGCTGTATGTAATGCAGTGTGAACTGGATAGTATTTACAATTAATCAACGCATGCCAATTAATTGATACTTCACTTTTGATCAATGTTGAAGATACTTCAACATGCTCTCGAAGATTTATAAAGAAGCTCGTATTGTAATATTTGTTTTCATTTCTTTTATTTTGGGGTTAAGTGATACATCATTTTTTGTGTTAACGAGATGAAAAAAATTATTGATTTGGTTGGCCCAATTGTGATTTTCATCGCTTTAAACTTACATTTAAGTAGTATGCACACTTTGAAAGGGTAACATATTTAAAAGAGGTTTTAAATTTAAATATATTTAATATATCTGTCTGTTGAAGGGTAGATATGCACGTGTTGTAAAATTGAGATGAAACTTTAGAATTTCTCATAATGCCCCTGCGTAATCACGTCACACCATAGTTTCGTAACAGTACAGTTTTTTACCTACGTGTTTTTATATTTTCCACTTTAAACCCGTGCTAATGTTTTAAGGTTTTTTAAATACCAGGATGAGTAATCCCACATTTGTATGTAGAGATATTGTGACATCCGAATAATGCCATCAATATCCTTATCCAATTGGATGAAATGAACTTGGAACAGGATACATTAAAAAGTATTATGTATATCGTTATTACTTGTTATTGTTGTTATGTAAAACTTGTAACGTAATATTATTTATGTTGTGTGCATGAGATAAACTTACAAAAACGTGGAGTGTTACTTCATGTATATATCTTGTTGAATCCGCGTGTAATTTACTAAGAAAGGGTTTCATTTCAATAACGTCAACTCTTCTTATCTCATAGTTATAAGTTTCTCAATACCTCATGCGTCATTTGATTTGAATCGACATAATACGGTCATTGCTTGCACAAGTCCCTATTGTGGAAAACTATATAGATAAGCAATATGTTTGTTACATGTACAATCCCTTTCATAATGAATATGATGGTAATGTAAATGGGCTAATCCTGTTACATGTTAAAACATTAACTTAATTAATTTCTACTCCCAAATCTGTATAAAAAAGGTAAAAATAGTGTTCATTAGAATTCCCTCATCTTGTTATTTATAGTCATCCCTTAATGTGTTCTTGGTACATTTATTATAATAGTAAACTACATAATACATCTTTCTTGGTACATAAAAGACAATGGTACAAATTTGTGGAGATTCATTATATTCTGTTGACGAGGGACGATGGTGGGACGCTTTCACACTTTTTTGATCTTTTGTCCTTTTGTTTACTCTCCAGAGGATTTCCGTTCCGTTAATAGTATTACCGAGTTTAATTCAGTTCCATGGTTCCATTTCTCATTATTACCCACACAGATATCTTGCTGCCCATTGTGTCGCGGACAACGAGGAGTACTGCGTTAAAAGCCAATATGTACCTATGTCATCAACAGTGTCATGCGAGTAGGTGTACTAAAAGCATCTTGTTTTTTTTGTTTAAATATTGCGTAGTGGTAATTACAGCAAGGAACAAAAGATAAAAGATGTATCTGTACAAAAGAGAAAAATATTACATTATTGTTTTGCGAGATAAATAGAATCGCACATTATTCTTGATGATTTTGTTGGTGAATTAGTATTTTTTTAATGCATTAATGGTTTAAGCGGAAAACGTATGAAAGACATGAATTGTATTTATAGTGGCGAGTAGGTGGAAAGGCAAGAACTAATTTTTAAGTGATCAACAAGATGCATTATTATTACTAAGTCCGTAGGCAATTATGATGTTTTTCGAATCAAAGCTTTTATGTCAGTATGATCTGCGAGCAGGAGACAATGCTTATTTTCTTTACAATTAACGTGCGTAGGAGGCACTAATGATTCCAGTAATAATCTTGCGATTTTTTCCAGCTGGATTTTTTTATGCCCTTTATATAATTTACATACTAACTCCAATTTGTTGGCATACCTAACTGCGTTTTATATTATGACGACGATGCATTATACAAGATTAAAATTTTATGGTAAGGCAGCTCCATCAAATAAACGTTTTCTTTTAGTAACCCACCTGGTTTTTATTCCTCATCCAAAAAAATATTGAAGAAAATGTTGCCAATAACGGTTTCCGATGTTGTTGAAAAACAAGTACACTATGCCACTGAACCAAATTAATCAATCATTATAACACTAAAAATCTTATCTGATTTTTTACTGTTCTGCAATTTATCCAATTTTAGATTTCTTGTATTCATGACATTAGTTTCATATTTGTTACTTTTTTTGTTTGTGTTTGGCTGCTTATATAATTTTTCTCAATAGTAGTTTATCAATATTGTTGTAGTTAACATTTAACAAGGATCTCACGTAGTTGTTTCTTCATATTTATTATTTTTCAAGCGTACGTCATCAACGTCATGAAATGGCTTTAATGTAACAAAAGGTAAGCTCTTGTCATTTCTCCATGCTTTTTTCATTTTGATAGTTAGTTGCTAATGATACTAATACTTAATAGTTATATATTTTCGTGGTGCTAGTCAGTCAGGGTTGATGCCCATGACATAAAGTGTTATTATCAGGTATATTATTCAGGCACTTTGCATCTTTATTTCACCGCGAAATAGCTTAAAATTTAATGTTTATGCCCATTTCATTCCCAAGTTAAATATTGAGTGTCACGTTATTTAAAGGCATTGGTATTGATTATAATAGCATATCATTTTGCTATTTATCCAAACTCCAAAAATCACAAAACCATGTTACTTGATTGTGAGTTCACTTTCAGTTGATAGTAAATCTATAAACATACTTAATATGCACATATTTAGCATACGATGACCTTAATGACGAACCAGTGGAATCATCGAAGTTTTTATGTTCATCGTCACAACTACCGTTCAACCATGAAAAGTGTCTGTATCTTTTTTAATTGGAAACCATTAAAATTTATGTTAGGTATGTAGTAGCATAGAGCAGATAACTAACTGGATAACTAACATAATGTACGGAAACCACAGATTTAGATGTCTAGATTTTTTTCTCGCAAAATGCACAATTCACTAATTGAGTTGACAAATAAAATGAATACCACATGCATAATGAACTCTGAACCCGTGGAAAATTATAACAAAGTTCCGCTATATTTGTTCTTAATAAACCGGTACACCCGGATTAGCGAAGTAGCGCACGCGACTATTAAGTTGTCCCCCGACGTTAGCTTGCTGTGAATGCGTGTTGCCGCTATATATTTTAAAACAGCAAGTTTTTATTTATTTAAATACAATTAAATGGCGACTATTTTAAAAATTTAAATGGATGTTATGGATGCAAAATCGTATAAATATTTCAATTTAGAGGTCAACCCGCCAAAACTACTTCCAGATCGAAATATTCATACAATATTGCATCCATAACGTCCATTTAAATTTTAAAAAAAGTCGCCATTTAATTGTATTTAAATAAATTAAAAAAAACATGTGCTGTTTGAGAATATCTAGCGGCAAAACACGTTCACAGCGCGCGGGAAAACATTAAAATTTCCGTCTAACATATACTACCCCAATCCCAAATCCCTCTAGAATATACAACCAAACAAAAACGGATGTCATATTTGAGATCAGCGGGTTAAATTATAACAATTCGAGAAATAATATATTCTTATGCAAATAAAGCATTCATTATTCCACGTACCTAATTTGAAAAAATGTCGCGAATCACACATTTAAAAGTTATTGCGCGGACGGACGGACACGACGAAACTATGAAGACGCGTTGAAACTACTTAAGAAGGATGATCGCCTGTTCTTACTATAGGTATATAACGTGTGATTTATAATTTGGTAACTACTTAAAACGCCATCACTATTATCAAGAGAACATCAAACAACGTAGTTTATTTAATTTTTTCCCATTGACAAGGGGACACTGAAGAGTAACTCATAGAGTTCTTATGTAACAATACAACGGAATGACAAACAATTATTTTTCCGCCTATCCTACAAGGAGCTGCCCACTCTTGATCTAATTTGACAACACGTCCGAGCTAATGGGAACACATTCCCTGAAACATAATTTTTAAAATCACAACCATTTCCGAGTATACTTACAATGGAAACTGGGACGGCAACATGAAAATTTTAAGAACCGTTCCTAATGATATATCTGTATTGCGTACATTTCATTGTGAAATATAAAAGCATCACCTCCGTATATAGCATAATGTAAATACGATTACAAAAACACGACATTCATCCATTTCATTGTCCCAGAGCTGGGCGGGATACCGGTGACCAGTGAAAAAGTCGGTGCCCAGGTGGCCCATGTTGGACCGGTGGCCAGTGAATTAGATGGTGGCCCGGTGGCCCATGTTGGATCCGGTGGCCAGTGAATTAAATGGTGGCCCGGTGGCCCATTTTAGATTCAGTGGCCAGTGAATTAGATGGTGGCCCATGTTGGATCGGTGGCCTGGTGGCCCGTTGGATCGGTGGCCAGTGAATTATATGGTGGCCCATGTTGGATCAGTGGCCAGTGAATTAGATGATGGCCCATGTTGGATCGGTGGCAAGTGAATGAGCCGGTGACCTGCCCAGCTCTGCATTGTCCATAGTATGGACTCCATATTAATCCGTAAAAGTAGAGGGCATTATATTTATTCGCACCTTTGCGTAAAGGAATTTTGTTGTTGACATACGCTGACGTACGCCGCTCATTATATTTATTTGTTCACTTCATTTCGAGCATCACGTAATCCACAATAATCCACATCATCATTCACTTACCACGCGTAGTGAAGAAGGTTCATTATTTATTTTTGGCTCAGCTACCCTTGACGTCATTTGATTAGGAAGTTTTTAATACAAACTGTAACTTTAAGGTTCCGCATCATCATTACCCTTTCGTTGTCTTACCCCGTCCACAGCTGAGTGGAATGAGATATTCTGACGCTATTGTTTGTTGTCATTAAGCCCTGGGTTCTGATTTGCAAGTTGATTGATTATTTCCGATATTACATTACAAATTTATGCGGATTGCAGGGATTTTAACATAATACGGAAATAAGTAGTATTAGTATTGGGGATAATAAAAGGGCTTCACTGAAAGGATTAATTATGGAATCATCAGATGGAAAGAACCAGGCTGTTCTGGCCAGCCGTGTTTTAAAAGAGAACTTGGGGGAACCAGATGGTGCTTCAAGACGTTGCGACTGTGGAAGTGATGGCGTTATCCTTAGACTGCAGGAAAAATTGCGCGAAACAAAAAAAAAATCTGAAGAATACCTGTCACACCGGAAGCAGGTAAAAAACCAATCACGCTATAAATTGTGGAATATACAATAAAACAATTGGTAAATGCATAGGTATATATAGTATTTTGACAGCACGTGAGTAGCTTACTACTATGAATCACATCCAAAGCTTTTCGATAAATACAGGATTGTTTCAGGGGTTAAGATCGCATTTTAGCAAAAATGAAATAAATTATGGGGTTGGGTTGGTAAATTACACGGGGTTACTAATAAATGAATGGTAGCTTTAGGCGAAAGCTCTTGCCTGATTAAAAAACATTAAATTAATTAATTGCATAATTTTTACACATTACACATTAATTACTATTATATTAATTACATAAACTAAATGCAAGCAAACTTGATCATCACATCAGAAAAAAATCAACAAAGAATCAGCGGATGTTTTTGGAAGATAAAATATGGCATTAATTATAAACTGAATAATACACATTTAGATTTAATTTAAAGAAAATGTTTAGTAGCATTTTTATTTTTATTTATTAACAAAGGCGTTGTGTACAAATTCAAAATGCAAGCATTTCTTGTCATAATCAGGAACTTGAGGCTCAGGCGGCAATTTTGAAGATCAAAGAAGAGAAGATTCTCGAACTCGAAGAACACTTAGCATTGATTTCTTTGGAGATAAGAGACGATGAGTCTATATGTTCGATATCCTCCAACGCTTCAACTCAAACTCAGGTAGGTGTTCTGGGAGATAAAACGAAACCAGGTGACTTTGAACCGGTTAAGAAACAGCCAAAACTATTTGGGCCCTGGTTAGAACTATACATGACGGCGGAACAAGAGCTGCCACCAGTTCCATCTACATCTCCAATTGCTAGTAGCTCTCGGGGAATCTCAGATAAGTATAGCCACTTGAAGCGTGGAAATTACCTGCCATCAACGGTCAGTGATGCCATGACTGTCGCTGATGGTACTCTAATTCATAAGGTGCCACAGACTCAGGAGAAACGAGCTTCGCACACTGATACTGGACGGCGTTTGCAGCAACGCTGCGTAGCACGGTATGTACTATAAGCTTTTATGTTTATATAAACGCAACAAGCTTCTTAATTGAATTGAAATATTTTGTAGCATTATTCATGCCATTTCTCTGTCGTTTTTCAGGATTGAACCGCTTAGAGAAGAAGCCAAAGATCAAGCATGGAAGCGAGGCTATCGAAAACGACCCTTAGAATAATATATCTCGTTGTATTGTATGAACAACTGGGCATAACATCTTGTTTTATTTAGTTTTATGTATGTGTTAAATATGATATATGTATGCCTTTTATCCTGTAATGACAAATTATCCAAAATTGGATGCCCTTGACGGATATACTTTTAACATTTGGTTGTGCTTAGTCCATAAGTATAAATGAATTTGATTGGTATTCGAAAATTTTCCTGATATTTAAATGTTGATCATTTGTTCTTACACTGTAAATACTCTTACGTAAAATTAGAGTAAAATAAAACTGATATCTTAAGCAAAAACATTTGTAGCATTAAAAAAAGGTTACACGGATTTTATTTTTTTCAAATATTTAATTGTCATGTAACTATCTATGTAATGTTATATTCTGTAATCTAATATCTGCTGCCATCGAGATCGTTAGTTTTGTTATGTTTCTTTAGTGTGCTATTAGCATGTTGTTACGTTTAGATACTATGTTGATGGATTTATTATGTGCTGTTCAATATTAATATTATGTGAAATAACTAATCATCATGAAGTTTCATTTCATGTGTGTTAGTACATGTGACTCATTTATGTGGAAAAACATATTGGATGTATATAATACTTAAATTACAATGGTTGGGGCAATGAGATATTCAGCTATAGATCAAGATACCGTGGTCGACTTCACTCTAATAAGCATCTTATATAAATAGGTGTCATATTTTCTCTGAAATTTAATAAAAATATTTCTTTGAATTCATTGTCGTCAAAATCAACGTCATCATATATGTATGTGTATATATATGCATATATATATATTATGTCTTTTCTTTTCTGACAAACTGGTAAACAACTTGGTCATCTTTGCATTCGACGAGAGGCTGTCTGCCTAATTTCCTTTACACACAAGCGAGACACAAACGGACAAATTTCAATGGATCAGGCACGGGAGGAGAGGACAATGGATAAAAATAAAACTGAAAAGAATCCTTTGTGCATCATCATATTACGGAATTACAATCCAACTTGAGTATCATTCTGAATCATTACATTGAAAATGAATATCATTCCTATTAATTTCTTATACAAAAAGAGAAGAAAAGAAATCTTTCGGTGTAATAGATAAAAAGCTCATAATAAATTTGTCGCCTTATCATTATTACTTGTAATAGAATACATCATTAGCCAAAGTTAAAACAGCATGGAAGTACTTACCAAACGTTTCTTCGCTCGTCAACGTGAACCATTTTGAACCAGTCGTATATGGAAGTTTGTACCTATTTTGTAATATGACATGTATTCGCTAAATATTGTATGATAAAGGTTACAGAACATGAAGTAGATTATGAATATAAATTGCAAACTACGATACGAAATTCATGATCCTTTAAATATATCTTGAACTGCCAGTAAGATGATGATGACAAATGCTTTTTGGCTTTTCTTCGGAGCACATCTATGAAGAGGTGCACTGGATATTAAAATTGAAAGTACATGGTTGTACCAACTTAATTGTTTACGAATTGATTCCAGCCGTAAAATAATAATGAGTGCAAATAGTGGTAGCTCACAAAATAGAGACCGTATGGACCATGACGACTCTCCGTGGGAAGCGGTAGATAGAACGTTCATGGAGCTTATTTTACATGCTGGCGAAAGAATGTTAGGGTATGTGACTTCAAATTCCTATTTATTTATTTTTCTAGTGATAGTAAAGGGATGTTTTAAAAATTGTGACGGCTTACTTTTTGAATTGAATTGAATTAAGTTTTATTCAGCAAAAGGGTTATAATGTTTCAGTCAATAGAGTCGACTCAAGGAATAAGTTAGCATTGGTTTTTTGTGCTTTTTCAGGGACCCTGGACATCGGCGTCAGTTACAGGTGGCAGCGGTACGAAGATATGTTCGGAGCTTTCTGGCTGCTGTACAAATAGCTATTCGTCAAATAATAGTATCCTAAACCATTTTTTGCTTCCCTTGAGATCCATCATGAGTGATTGGTGAGATAAAATAATGCAAACATGCTTTTTAAATAAGAAATACTATAAAGAAAAATATTCGATTATTTTTTGTCATCACAGCCAATTTTATTCTCATTTTGCCCACATTTTCACACGCTGCCAATTACTTTTACATTTTTCATTTACGCAATTTTGTATCCCCAATATAAACACATACCATTCTAAGTGATACTTATACATACATTAAATTTTAATCCTATGTTAATGTATACTGACATTATCTTAAATGTTTAGTGCATGGCGTGAATAATAGTTTGTTTAATTAGGAACAATAATAATGACTTGATAATTTTGCATAACATTGTTTTCAAATATTTTTCCTTTGAGAATGAATACATGCCAGATTAATATTCCAATTTATTTTTTCAGGAGCGAGCGCTAAATTTGAATTTTGCACGATAATTGTAGTTAATCAGAATAACTTTGTTTATTTGTTTTAGAAATTTAGGGTTTTAGATATATTCTTTACTATAAATTTTAAGGTAAAGTTCAAGTTCAATATTTCAATAATTTTTTTTAGGAAAACTCTAGTCATGTTGTATACCTACAAATACGGTAATAGTTGGTATTTTTGGTGTACAATATTTTTGCACATACAATAAAATTATTTTTACATGCTTTGAAGTTTTATAATTAACCAGTTTACTTACCATTTACTACCAATTCACAAAGCATTAGTCAGATATATTTTGATTTCATAGCAAAAGTTTATTAGAATACATTTCATAATTTTTTTTAGTATTTTGAGTTTTTCTTACAAATATACATAATATATACATAATTGTTTAATAGTATGTTTAGTAAGACTGATGTATAATAATTAAGATTACAGATTGGAGTACACATACATACCTACATAACATACAATATTCCATTCCTTGTTTATTTTGCGAGGTACTTTCACCTTTCCAACTCTTAGGTACAGAGTAAATGGACATTCCTTCATTCAACTGTGTTTTCTTTCCTTTTTTCTTTTATAGATTCATTCTTCTGCGAATCGTTAAAAAAAATGTTGGGTCAACTTTTACTTTTATGAGGGGCCACTTGTAGGATTGGAACGGAAAGTCACATCAGTTAATTGTAAATTCATACTAAAACCAAATTTCAAGGAAATTTTTACCCATATTTCTAAGTAAATTGTTGTTTTTGTTAAAGCTAATGTGGTTATTTGAAATTGTGTGCATTAATTTTTTTTAATTATTATAAAAATGAGTAAACATTGTGATTGGATGAAAATCTTTTATACATACACATATACCTGTAATATAAGACAAAAAATTTATGCTACTATATATGTATCTATAATATCATATATAATTAAATTTGTTTATCCCAGAATCATGTTCTATTAATAAAATACCATTTCTTGTTAAACTTACAACTTGTGTACTTATACTTTGCGCAGTATTTTATATCTGTATTTATGCATAATAAGTACTTAATAAATTAATATATATGTATTTCTCAACTCACATTAATTACTATATTTTTTTTTTGGTTGATTTGTTGCAATCATCACTCCCATTTTATAGTTTATTTTAATTTTTTTTTAATTCGAATAATTAAATATTTATATCGCTCTCATCTACATTTATTGTTAAACACTTGAACAACTATTTATCTTATCATTATCATATCATATATCATCCGACGTCGTCGTATATGTGTATATGTAGTAGTACAGTGAATGGAATGGACTTTTTAATTTAGTAACAAATATATACATATGTTTGAAAAGAGAGGAACGGAAATGACTCTGTGACGCTCACTCTCACACGTCAATAGTTTGATTTCAGTTGCAAATTTAGAGATTTCAGCATCATCAGTCTTTAGGTTTGCTTTTGGTGTTTACTAGTTGTAGCAGCCTCCTGCAGTGTATGCATATATGCATTATATAGTGCATAACTGGCGCAATGTTTTTTTTATGTACGCTATTGTAGTCGAATATTTAAACAAAATAATTTCTCTTTAACCCAATTTGATTTGAGGTACCATATATTTGGCAGAGTTGTGCAGTCAGTACAAAACTTTGACGTATGAATGCGATGATGAGAATTTTACTTGCGAGTTATAAAGAATTGTTGATTGTGAGATTTAGCGGAGAAAAAACAGCAAACAATATCAAATTTAATGTGGTATCCTGTTCCTGTATCATGCTTCAGCTTTTTTTATTTACTTTTTCTAATGATCATACGATATATTTTCTCTAATTTCTCTTAATCTACAAAGTATTTGTATAACTACAAGTTTTGACTACAGCAGCAAATTTTTTTTAAATATCTTGCCTAACTATAAACTTATATAGGTAGTGCACATAGCTATATTATGTGAATATACTCATAACTAAACGGATAAAATTTCGTACTTACATATTATAAAAATTACATATATGATTAGTAAGAATGGAATGAAAACGGAATGCGCTAAGTCAATTATCAAGTATTCTGATCTCTCTATACCCTACAATATCATATCATATATGCCAATATCATCATTCATGTATAATTAAGTCCACCTTTTTTTGGGGGAAATTAGAGGTAACGCCGCATATCGGATAATCCAAAACAAACAACCACGGGAGAATGACTGGATTTTGTTGTAACATTCTGTTCGCAATAAATATCATGTATGGTTCATGTAATCTTACAGTAATGTGCCATACCTAAGTACATAAATTGTAAATGTAGTAAAGTGAGTAATGTATAAGTACTAGCCAGGTCTACTCTGGTAACTAACTATTGATTTCAAGTAAAAGCACCACACCGCACCTTCTCACTCAAAGCATCACCATATATCTCAATCTTTTCTTTGATTGTAGTCTCTGATCCAATCCACTCATCCAATTTATCAACAAAATTCCAACTCAACATTCAACAACCTTTTGCTCGAATTCTACTCTGCGTTGGCTTGATCTTGAAAACTTATAGCTAATTACTTATATGTGTATCAGTAGCGACTAAAATGTAATAAAAGTACCTTATTTTATATTAGATGAGTTTAAAATCGTGTTTCTACACTTCTTCCATTGCCATTGACATTCTTCTTCATTACGATTTCACCTATATATTAGGCTGATGATCATGGGACGTTATGCCGATAAAGAATTAAATACCTAGTAACAAGTGATACTGTTCAGTACATGGAGTGTACATGGTACATAGTTTCAGCTTTCGCAGCATTTCCGATTATCTTGTATACTTTCTTTCTTTGAGTTTGATCATTTGATTTTTAATGTTGTGAGTATGTTTTGTTGTATGGAAATAATCATGATTATGATTATTATCGATTATCGTAGATGTATCCAGAATTTTGAAATGCATACTACATCGCAGTACATGTTATATATTATGTACATGGGTACGTATTTCATGGTACATTTTTGAAAAAAAAACGCTCTTGGTTTACTTTCTTTTCTTAACGAAGATCCATGTAAGAAAATGCATTTGTGCATTTAATCCGCTGGCATTTGTAAGCAAGCTACCTTACAATCGTCCCCTTAATGTCACCTTTAAAAACTTTGTTTTATTTCCTAAATCATGTATGCAGCACCTATCCTGCCTCCACTCAAATATATGCAAGTTGCATAGTTTTTTAAATACACAAAACATAATTATAAAACGTTTAATGCAGAACTATTTTCATATTTTAACTTAAATTTATGTTCGTTTATGATTGGGCACAGTTAGTAATACTCAATGTATGACCAACTTTATAACCAAAGCCTGCTCATACTTCAAAATGTCATAGAATCTATTTGTTCTGGTGATAGTAAAGGAATAGTGTTAAGGAAACAAGATTTAAAACATTCTGGGATATCCTATTTTTTATGAATAAAACAAGCCTTTAGAAATATAGTTGGCATGGATTGGCAAGTTTCATTCGAGAAAGTAAAATTATATATATTATGTCTTTGCCATGGACTTGAAACAAAACCAAATTACACTTGTTTGTTGGTAGTAAAAATTTAGAAACAATTTTGAAACAAGAAACAGCGTATAAATAGAGTCAATGTATATGATATATAGTAATTATTATTATATTTATAAATCAAACTTTTCGGTGTTTTCCCAATTACTTTAGGGATATAATCAGTTTAATCAACAGTCAGTAAACCGGTGACGTGCTCTGTATCTAAATTTGTTAGATCCGTAGGACATACAATCCTTTCCTATGGTATTTTGTTTAGCAGAATAGCACGTGCATTTATTAGTAATGGACATGCGTCATACAAGACTATGTAACTGACTGACTGAAAATTAGGCCGCTGAAGTATTAATAATGTAATCATACTAATCAAACACATGAATATATACAACTCGTTGATAAACTTACATAAACCTGGGCACACGCGGAAGCGTCTGCCGTGTGAGTTCCTATTTTGCTCATCATTAGTTATTCATGTTCCATCAGCTCGCACATATTAACAAACAACAGCAGTGTTTGCAAACAGTTTAGTTTTTTTTACAGTTAAATTTCTGTCCGGATAAAACTCCATGATTTCTCTGATTGTAAAAATGGCCAAGAAGTTCAAGCGTGTTTTTATTTTTCCTTCTTTCTCATTTTGAAATCTCATATATTTTGGATGTTTTTTGTCGTCGACGAGCAAGTTGAATTTCATTGTAAAGTCGATAGACGACATAGACAGTCAAAATCAGGGTCACCAAAAACTATTATTTTTCTTGCTATATTTTTTTATAATCCTTAGTCCAAGCCCATCTTCTACAACTTCCTATTTTACAGAAGACTGAGGCAGAAAAAGCGGAGGCTTGTCATATTAGTATTATCAAGTAGTGTGGTATCTTGCAGTTCTCACCAAAACAATTACTAAGATATCAGCAGCCTCCTATTATGAAGTAGGTCTTACGACTATATACATGGATAAAGACATAATGGGATAAAATAGGGAATAAGATGAAGAGAAGAATACAACAAGTATGTGTGCTAACAAGAATTTTTTTGCATTTTCTCTTCTTCGGGTTACTTGTATCTTCTTCATTTCCACAAAGTAATAAAAATAAAAATAATGATAGGTCGGGTTAGTTCATACAACCAAGCACATATATACATAGGTCTGTACACAATGTACACACTCACACAAATGCATACCTCTTAAAGTTGATAGTCATTATGATAATCATCATCTCCTTCATCGCAATAATTCATTCAGGGGATTGTGAGACGTGACTGGAAATGAAACTAGCTGCCAATTAGGAAGCATTAAGAGAAGAATAAATAAATTCTATATGACTATGCAACATGCACACTTCCCCTTTATTAAGTATCTTTGATTCTATATACAGAGTAGAAAGTTCAGGACCGTAACCGAAACATCGGCATTAGCACTTGTTATCATCATCCTGATCAACATCATCACTCAAGATAACTCTAAGAACAACAAAACTAGTATAAATAGTACAGGCCTGTGTGTGTGTAATAAATGTTATGTAGATAATGAAAATGATAAAAATTTAAAGTTAAAAACATTATTATGACGATGATAATTTTAACTGGAAAAAAAGAAATCATAGATGGAAGGTCAAATGTAGGACAAATAAAAATGTGTAGAGCGTATGGAACAACAAAACTACAAGAAGCAAAAGGAATATGATCATTTTCCTCTTTCTTTTAAACAACCATGCAAGTAGATGAGCATTATATTACTATATGTTGATTTTGATGTTGATAATATGATGAGTATTTCATTACATCCAAAATTAAATACCGAAAGGAGGAAAAATTAAACTAAATGGAGTGGTGCACAATGACGAGCATTTCTTTCGTAACATCATAATTAAGTAAACATAGCCATTCTTCCAATTTCAAACTTGTAACAGCTACTACGTAAGTATGTACATATGCGTCAACTAATAATGATGACCTTCTACACTTGCTAAATAGAATACGTAATTATACGCATAATCATATAAAACATAATGTCCAGCAGCTATGTACAAATATAAATGTATCTACATGCATGATGCATGTAAGTAGTTATTTATATAAGCCTACCACTACCACAATTCGGAGGAAACAAGTGAAAGCAGGAAACTTTGCACATTTTATACATCTCAAGCTATATGTACAGACTGTCTGTGTAATAATATGTACTTAGGTATATAAATGCTCATATAACCGTCAAAGCCGTCATCGTCATCATCATGATTATCTGAATCTCCACTTCACTCGCGTCAACAACATATGCAGACACGATATTCCACATCAAAGTTTAGAGTTACAGATTCCTGTCGTCTACCCATCCATTTAATTTTTTTTAGTACTTGTGAAAAAAAGAGTGAATGATATAAAGAATATGGCAGTTCCTCTATGACACACACACACACACATATATATATGTACACAATTCGCACCACCTGCAATATATATATATGGTACTCAATTTTTTTTCTCTTTTATTTTCTCGAAAATCGTACAAAACAGACAACAGACAAAAAAAATGCAACTTCAAAAACAGAGGAATGTACATATACATAGTACCTCTCAGCAAGTTTACGTGACATTACTACAATTTTTCCCTTTCAACATGATTACATTTTTTTTCTCCGTCCAGAGCAGGCCTTTTTTTGTAGCTCTCTCTCCCGTTTTCTCTCTTTCACTGTGTATTTATGTAGTATATATTACGTTTCTCTCTCACTCTTTCTCTCTCTGCAGTGTTCCTTTTATTTGGATTGGATTTTATATACAAAATAAAAATACGTAGGGTACATGAGTCATATTATTTCGTCTCATCGCTCAGGTTGGTGATGATGAGAGACATCAAAACGTCAACAAAGAGGAAAAAATAAATAAAGCTATTTCCCGATAAACTAAGGCTATTTGACGGTTTTCACAAATATTTATTTTATAATCAGCATTCACATGTTATTATATCTGCAATATTGTGTGGCACATGTGTGTGTGGGTGTAGTTTGTTGTGTACTATACCGTTAGCTTGCTTTTTGACTGTGTGAATAAATCTGCTCTCAGCATAATGCCTCTTGCATAATGATCAAATGCCATCTGAGCACGATTGTCACAAACAAATAAACAAGGGAACTGGTCAGTTCTCTTTCTAGTCGTCTATCCATTTTTTCTGAATAAAATAGCAAATAAAAGTATAAAAAGATTCCATTTCAATGATTTTGTTGATTAATGAATACTTCTGATGAAAAAAAATAGTTTTTTTTGCATTTCTCTTCCTGCCCCGTTTTCAATATCGCTGATGATAACCAAGATGGATGGCATTTATAGAGATGCCGGCAATGGCAACAGTTGTGCAATAATAATTCAAGGGTAACTTAAATGCTACTTGTATGCTACAAACAATTGAAAGCTATCAAGCTTTGTATGTTTTGCTAATATATACAATGATGTTGTTATTAGGACGGCTGACTGATTCCATTGTTCGCATGTATTACAATAACTCCTCAGGTTCTACAGCTAATGTGTTTATCTACTACAGGTCTATCTACACATGTATCTATCTGTGTGTACACACGAAACAAAGTTTTAACTAAGTTTTTTAAGCTGAACATGGGGAAGAATGGCTATATTTTACTGTGTTACAATACAAATTTAAATATCATGGTATTTTTTCCCGGGTTATTTACATACATCATAAAACCACAAAGACTAGTATAAATACAAAGTGTGAGAGCCATGGTATTAGCTGCACGTCCCGACGTACACGCTAATTGGTTTTGTTTGAGGCGTAAAAAAGTGTTTTTATGTGCAGGAAATGAATTTTCCATGTAAAAATGGTGAAAATCAACAAGGATGTCCCTTTTCCCTTTGTTCTCTTCTTGTAAAAAAGGATTGAAATCCTGGCTTATTTTAAAACTTGTTTTTCTTTGTTAAAAAGTGAAAGTTTTGCTGTAGGAGTAATTACCCAACACGTGGGAAATCATGTAGCGCATTGCAGAAGTTGGGGGTGGAGGATAGTATAGGTAGTAAGTAAAAAAGTTGCAAAATAGTTATTATAATGCCATGCGAGTCTAATTTTCATCGAGAAAAGGATAAGAAATTCTTTGTTGTGTGGCATGAAAGTGTACCTTTCAATTGTTTGTCTGTTGAATTCATATCGAGAGACAATGGTAAAGGTAGCGCTAAAGAAAAAAACTAAGTTTTTACGTGATAATGTAAATTCTGCAAAGGTTAAGTATACATGATATAAAAAAGTGGAAACAAGTTAAGTAAAAGAGGAAGTTGTAAGGAGAGAGGGTGAAAGTGAATATTGGCCAAGGAACTGATTAACCTACAATAATGGGAAGGAATAATAGATATCTACGTTTTTAAGGAGTAAGGGTTTACAAAAAAAGTAGTCCAATGATCTTTCAAATTAAATAAAAAAGTTTTTTTTGCTGGTATAATTTTACACTTTACTCTTATCCTTACTTTCTATAGTAATCATCATATCCTTTTCTTTGCGTAGCATGCTTTCAATGAAAACAAGCAATTATTTTTATTCAGCGCATTCCCGAAATAAAGAAGAAAAAAGTTTGAGGAATGAGCTTGAAACATGAAAGAAGACTAGAGGGAAAGAGATGAATGGATTTAGTATGAGAAGGTGATACACTCACACATAAACTCTCTCACTCATTGGTTGTTTGTATATCGTTTACTTACATTTGTATTCAACCTCAGTAGTTTTAGGTTTTCAAAGAACAAAAAGTTTTTTTGGTGTGGTAATCAGCAGAATGGTGGTGATGATCATAAGGTTAAGGTATAGCTAGGTGGGGGAGGGTTTGCCATGGTATGGTAAGCACTTGCGTTTAGTAAATAATGACAAGGATAAAAAGGGTGTAATTAATCGTTACACAATATAAATAGGTATATATATGAATTATAGGTTAATGAACAGAAGTATTTATGCTATTAGTTCGTTTTATGAACATATTATTACGATAAAGACGATGAAGAAGATGTCAATGCTTTCTATGGGATTTCACTTATACTTATTTGACAAGTTTTTCTCAACTATATGTTCGTTGATCTGCTTACGTGATTTATATTTCTTTTATTTTCTGAGAAACTTGTTTATATTAGTTACGGGACAAATACAGTTACCTCAGAGCATGGAATTCACGGTCATTTTTTTTTAAATTTGGAAACTACCAACTTTGTGGTTGTAGTGACAGACATCCCTCTTAAATGAGAAGAGAAGGATTAACCTTGTAGGATTTCATGTTATTCATAATATTGTCAGCAGGTTCAATATCGTTTCCCATAGCACCTTCCCCAGCACCAAAGGATGATTCCTCTTCAGAAGGATGAGATGTGGTGTCCGTGTTGGTAGCAAGTGACTGGGTAGCATTGCTAGACATGGTAGCATTTGATGAAGTTTCAATAGTGATCACTGTTGCATTTCCGTCATTCCTTACCATTTCCTCCTTGTCCATGTCAATAACAACTTCATTAGTTTTTGTGGTGTCGGTTGACGCAGCACTATCCTCCATAACATTGGACTCATTGTTGTTGTTGTTGTGATTGGGATTGTTGTTGTTGTTAGTGTGTTCCATGTTGGTTTCCGGCATCCCTGTGCTCATCCCTGGGCCTCCAGAAGGAGTCGTGGACGAAAAGGATGGGGATGGGTAATGAACAATTACATCATTAGTTTCTTCACTGTGTGCCGTGAATGATGCGGTGGCCTTGTTCAAATCAATGCAAACCTGGCTGGTTGGGGCGGTCTGAGACGATGAGTTAAGCTCATCAATGGTTTCCAGTACTTGTACAACCGTGGTGTTGGCTGGCTGAGCGTTCAAGCTGTTGCCACCAGGATTGGATGTGGTTGGCAGAAGAGTCTCTTGGACAGTCTCTCCACCGTTGCAATTCGTCCTTTGTGAAACAAATCGTCTGGATCGGTTAGGGTTCCCTTCGGCAGATTCCTTGAAGCATGGTAGTACTTGTTTAAACTCCTTTCGGAAGTTCTCATTCAACCAGGCTGAAAAAATGTAATAAAGAGAAAAATATACTTATAAAAAATGCAAAAGATATAACTCTTTCGCTCTCTCTCTCTCTCTCCTTTTCTCTCTCGTTTTACTATAAACATTCGCAAGAAAAATACAACTAAAACAGGATGAAACTTTCACTTTTTATGAAAAAAGTGAAATCCTCGCCTTTTCCACCACCCTTTCGTCCGTGTTTCTTCTATTCTATCGTCACTCTCAAAGATAATACCATACACTGGGCATGGTTTCATGATGATGGCAATGGTAATATCACTTCATGAGCTAGTTTTCTTCCAGTTCACGCCTCTCTCACACACTTCATAAAAAAATTCATGGCGAGGAAACTACGAGCAAAGTTAAGCATTAAATTATACACTTTTAGTGTTATCTCTCCACTGCCATGTATACTTCTTTTGTAGTACTCGGTTGCACATTATTATTTTGTGTTGCTGTCACACTTTCTTTTCCTTATTTATTTATTTTTATGGTGAACGACATCACTGCCATCATCTCCTCCACTATACTACCAGCATATTTTGCTGGCAAATGGAAACATGCAAAATGGAACAAACAAAAAATGTGCAATATGCTGACGAAAAAAAACGGATGAGGATGGATAAAAATAGAGTAAAAGCATTCCAGAAGAGAAGAAGAGGGACGACACAGATATTAAATTAACTGCATCATCACAAGAAAGGAGCATGAAAATTGCTAGATGGCTAAAGAGAGACATGAGCCATGGTCATGAGTAAAAATTACTATGTTAAACGATAGCATATACACTCTATCCAGGTATATATATTTTGTTTTATGAAACATTTTACGTATATATTATGATATATGTAGTGAGGAATTGTTCCCAGTGACATTTTGAATGCATAAAGTGAAAAAATGAATAATTAAGCGCCATAAATTTTTTTGTCTTGCATTTTCTTACCGTATACGAATGGGTTGTAGCAGGTGGAGCTCATTGCGACAGCATGTGCACAGAAGAAAGTGAGATTGGAATATTTCCATTCTGCAGCATCCTCTGAGAGATCGGAGGAAAAGTTGAAAACGTTGAGTGGGAGCCAGGACATGCCAAAAATGAATACCATGGCAATGAGCATTCGGTTGGTCCGCCGTTTACGTTCCCGTTCCAGTGCCTCTTTCTTGGAGTTCTTGGTACCCGGTTTTGCCTTGACACGGTCCGACAGTTTAAAGGATACCTTCACATAGCAGAATAGGATGACCAGGAAGGGCAGGAAGAATTGAAGAACCATGGTACAAGCGCTGAAAACTTGTCGAATAAACTCAGATGGCCAAAATTCGGCACAAGTGTATTTGTCTTCAATGACAATGTAGTGGAGGAATTGCTTGCACGGCAGGGTGACTAATGATGTCGTCCCCGAGGGTGTAGTTGCCATAGTGGTGACCATGCTGCTGACTGTGGTTATCGTGATCCATCATGTCCGTGCTTTCTGTTGTGGATGACAAGAAGCCGGCGGAAATAAACGAGTAGTCCACTGGTGGACCCGCAGAGAATGATGAGTCCATTTTCGGACCAAAATTCCCTTTTCAAACGGTTCCCCAATCTGTGCAAAAATAGAAGAGACAAAAGATGCATTGCCTTTATTAGTCATCCTGTATTCAACTTCTTTCCAACACACATATTATATATAACTTATGTTCTACGTATATGACATGTGGATATATATTATGTCCGTGGGAACATGCTGATTGCGTGTGATAGTCTTATCCTGTCTTTTCGATAAATTTTTTGTCAATTTCACGTGTTAACACGAACATGTATCTTTCCATGAAAAAGTTAATTGGACATTTGGACTTGGACATTGTTTGTATTTTTTTGCTATATATTTGCCCACTTTTTCTACGAATGATTCTGGTAAAGAAAGCTAATATATGATGTGACGTTCTTAAAAAATATAAATTGCCAGTTGAGGAAATTGTGCAACTGAAGATGAAGCATGTCGGTTTAGATAAAAAGCAGATGAGACAAAAAAAAATCGAGTCGTGCAAAAGAAAGAAAGGGGACAGTGACAGATAATAAGAAATATAATACGGACTGGTCGCACAGAAACAGAACAACTAGAACCAGCCGCAAGTCTATTTTTCAGCTTTCCATTATCGCCTTTCTCCCATTCCCCAAAGCCTCAAACGCGCTTAGTAAAAAATGAAGGATAACCTGAAGTACATACTGCTTTATTGGCACAAAGAAAAGAAAAAAATTACTTCTGGTCTCCTTTATGGTACAAGTTTTTCTCACTGTCATCCTTTAAAAAAAATATCGTGCTTCAACACTGAAAGCTCGGGTTGCGTACAGGTTGATATGTGCGGGTTGACAGTGTCAGCAGAAATAGAAAAATATTTTTTTTTTGGCAAGTATGATAATATAGTGTAGAGGATATGATGAAAAATAAGGTGCCATATAATATACATTATTATTGCTGTCCAGAACTTTTTTCGCTGTGCTTTCACCCAGTTGACCTATTCTACTACACCACACTGCTATGTCATGAAACATCCGAGTATAGTAATACATAATGAAGAAAAAATGTTTATAAATTGTAATCCCATCAGAGCAAAAGTCATCATTTCCTTGGACAATGAAATATTCCAGCCTTTTTTAGTTTTATGTGTACACACGTGTATGCTGTTGCTCTTTTGTTCTTTATCCAACCTTCCTCCAGCACTACCAGTTGTGTGTGATTTGAATTGGGCAAAACAAATGAAATTTTGGACACACTATACACTATAGTATACGCCATAGACCATAATACAGTATACTTATTATTGGCAGTGTGCAGTGACAGAGTCAAAAATACTAAGCATGTTTCCTGTTTGTGATAGTGACAATTGATGATCGTGATGGGCATCGTTATGAACGAGCAGGGTAAAGTTTTATAAACTCTCTCTCGATATATAACTATGCCACATTATCGTTAGAAGCTCTCTCTCTCTCTCCCTCTCTCTCTCTCTGGCTGAATAAAACAGATTTTGTGTAGGAGGGGAGCGAAAAAGACCAGTCGAGTGGTGATGATGTTGATGATAATGATGGTGCTTGTTGGCTTTTTGGTCTCTGTTGTGATCAAGCCATGGCCACAGACTGGCTAAAGTACATTTCCGAGGGAAAGGAAAGGGTGGATGAAAATATTGATGATGGTATAGTTCCCAGTGTCGAGTTGTGATGTATATTTAAGGAAAGAATGCTATTAATATAAGGCCTGCTTTAATAGAGCTGCACAGGAGTACGTTTTTTCCGCATCAGTAGCTTATTCCCTTTATAATGTACTTCCAGTGGCATGTCTCTTCATATTGGATAATGTTAGCAAAATTGGTCACTTTCCGTGTTCCCTTTGCTTGACTTGTAGCATTGAAAAAGCAAATATTATCTACACATAAAATTGCTGTAGAGACTTGGAGGATTTGACCCAGGACCCTGTGACAACAGTAGACAATATTACGATACAAATAAGCAGAAAAGGTAATTATCATTACAACTGGGATTACTACAGTGAGTGTGTGATATTTCTTTATTGAAATTACCTTTTAATCTTATGGTACAGTTTCTTGTATTTGTTTACGTTTATATTTGACACAAATATACAAACGTGAGCACAGATCAGGTCATTTGCCAATAGGATTACTGTGCAACCAGCCATTATTTAGTATTCACATGATCATCTCATTCAATTGTTTTTGCTGCATACACTTTGCGCAAAATACGTGAATTAACCTACTCACATGAGAAAATCAACATAAAAATAATATATTTGATAATCTGACTTCACATAAAAGGATTGCACTTGTTTGCGTCAAGTCATTATTATTTTGTTTCGCCGAATAATGCATGTTTTTTATTGTCTGTGCCCTGAATTCAAATCAAAATGTTTTTAATTTGGATGCTCACAACGATTCATAAGAAAATATAGACTGAATGTTGATTTTTTTTCTTCTTGCTATTGTCTTTTTTCCCTTCCACTTTCAATTCAATTCCAACGAGAATTGAGGGTCATAAAACAGTACGACGCACAACATGACTCAAGGAAGCTCTACATCTCTTCTGGATTCTGGGTTGCATCATGCGAAGCATCAATGCATACAAAAGTAGTTTCTCAGAAGGGAGTTATCACTGTCAATCACTCTGTTATGCAAGATATTGCACGCTATATATACATAGCTATATGCATAATGCAAATATTTATTACTTTTAGGTTTTAAAGGTAAAGAAGGATGTGGAACAGAATTTTTACATTTTATGCACTTGTGTTGTTGTTATTGTTTTGTTGCTGTGTGAGTGAAAGTGAAGGGAAAATGGGTATTATCAAATCATATCACAACAGGATGTTACAGATTTTTTTTTACAAAGTTTACCATGAAAATGTTGATGGCTATGCTGTGAGCAAACAATATTATGCATTTTCACCTTTCAACATTGAAGGTGGTGAATAGGGAATATATATATTCAGGTAGGGAATATATATGTTCAGGGAAGGTGGTGGTCGTGGTCATGACGCTGTACCAGTTACTATGTAACTGTAACAAGTCACTATTTTGGGGAATATAGAAGAATTGAGAGCAAAAGTGGGATTATTTTTTATTTTCACTCGACCATAGGAATAAGAAGAGCATGGCTGCGAGAGAAATTGTTGTGTAAGAGCGGGTGCACATAAATAATACATTTATCTTTTAGCTCTATCTATTTCTCTCTGTCCTCTTTCTTTTTACACCTTTACAGAACTATTCATTCAGTAGGGATTGACAAGATTCTTTTATTTTTTATACATAATATTTTATAGAATGTTTTTCAGTTAGGGTTATACAGAAAGCTAGTAAAATAGATTTACCATTGTTTGTCATTCACAAAAAAAGGAGAAAGCGAGGGAAAGGTAGTTTTTACTGTCATAGAATCGTATTTGAATCATTTATTTCCGTTGATCTCACACACACCTGGCGATATTTTTTCCTGGTTATGTAGGTGCGTATGTTTTTTTGGTCATAAAAACACTGAGAAAAGCGACAAAAAGTACTACAGAGAATCTTTCACGGACTTTGGAAAACATAATTCTATTTTTCAAGTCTGAAACTGGTTGATAATTCTAAGAAACTTTTTTTAAACAAAGAAAAATGTGTCCGTCCCCTCTCTTCCCCCCGAAAAAAAAAAAACTTCAAGTACTACTGCACATTCCCGATTTCTTCTGCTTGTTTTTTTTCCATTGCATTACCAACTCACAAATTTCAGGGATTTGTCTCCAATAATCTACAGTGAAATAAGTAATTCTGAAGTAAGAGTAGAAGATGAGAGAAAAAACAAGCCGGGAAAAAAAGAAGAATTATTAGATGGACATGGTAGAAAATGGAGAAGGTTAGGAAGATTAAATTGAAAATGAGCAGAAAGAAGGTTTATAGTGTGTGTGATGCAGGATGCAGTGTGTGACTGTGTAGCCCAACTACCACCACCACTACCACTACTACTACTAGTAGTAGTACTACTCCTGCAACTGCCTTGTTTTTTCCACACTGATCAAGATAAATGTCTCGTTTCTTTTATTCCTTTTTTTCTTGCAACAATTCACCAACACACACTCCATTGCATTGTATGTATGTCTTGTGCTCGCAGTTCACAGAGTTCTAAAGCAGTTTAGACTTTGAAAGGAAAAAAAATGCAACCACCGTCATCTTATCTTTTTCTCTTGTGTTTTATGTTCCTTCCTAACGTAATCATTAGCTAAAAAGCTCATTCATCGATTTTTTTTTCATCCAATGTTTTACTTGCTACGAACAAAGGAAGAAGAAATAATTT
>JAHZNC010003840.1:0-13739 GCA_027744095.1 Zhuqinia jingwanae | reverse complement strand
TATTGTACTAATGAGTTCTTTTTGTTGATAGGACCTCATCTCATTAAAATCTTTGGATATTTCAAACAATAGATTCAGATATTTACCGGAAGGGAGTTTTGTAAATCTCCGGGCGTTAAATTCATTGAATCTTGCAGGGAACAGTATAAGTCGTGTAGCTATGCGCTCCTTTACCCACCTACCTGCGTTGCGAAAAGTGGATCTGAGTTTTAATGAATTGAAAAACTTTCCAAAAATGTTTTTCGACACAACCCCACTTCTAGAAGAAATTAGGTTGAGGGGTAATTTACTTGGGTCGGCAAATGGGATCGGGGAAATGTTGGAGACGATGAGGTCTCTTCGATATTTGGATATTGCAAAGAATGGATTGACAGAGCTACCGACTGGGGCAATTCGAGGACACACGCAATTAATGAAGTTAGACCTTTCAGACAACAAGATTGTCAAGATTCAGAGAGAAGCGTTTCCGCCTTCTCTAACTGAAATAAGTTTGCGTAATAATTCGTTAACGGAACTATTAGACTGGGACATTGCTTCGTTAAAAGACCTGGATGTGTCCATGAATAAACTTACATCCATGACTGCACTTCAGGGTCTCCCGAATTTGGCTCGCTTGGATCTGAGTCATAACGTCATCAAATCATTAGCCCCAGGCGTGTTTTCCAAGAATAAAGAAATGGACTTTCTGAACATTGCGGACAATGGACTGTCAGTCGTCGCTGCTGATGCTCTTCAAGGATTACTTAAACTAACCAGATTAGATTTAAGTCGTAATCATCTAGATTCCATTCCTGGTGGGACATTCAGAGACCTAAAATCATTGCAAATTTTAAATATGGCAAACAATCGCATCAACAATGTGCCCGCCAATTTGCTCAATGAATTGAAATCTTTGGAGGAGTTTAGCATGAAAAGCAATAGTCTCAACCACATACCTGCAGGATTCTTTCCAAACTTACCAAAGTTAAGACAAGTCAACCTAAGGGACAACTCAATATCCTCTCTCCAAAATAAAGCTTTTGGGGGATTGTCAGGCCTGGAAACTTTGAAGCTAGCGTCAAATCAAATTTCACACTTTGATGAGTCTGTATTTGATGACATGATTCAATTAAAAAATTTAGACATTTCGGGAAATCGTATTACAAGGTTACCTGCCAGGTCCTTTAAAAATTTAAAAGCATTAGAAAGATTTGAAGCTAGGGAGAATCGGATAGCCGCTGTGGAACCTGGTGTACTCGGCAACTCTGATGGATTGCAAATTCTTGACCTTGCGCATAACGCCATCACAGCTGTACCTGAGATTCATCAAGTCCAATACCTTGTTAAAAGTGATAGATTTAAGTTTTAATCAGATTCCAAAAATTGATGTGGGTACATTTAAAGGAAATCTTATGGAGTTATACTTGAATGACAATAAGCTTAAGGAACTACTCCCCAAAACTTTTGAGGTAAAAAAAATATTTTGATGATTTTGCTTTAGAAAAAAATTAACTTTCTTTTAAATGCAAATATTCTTATTAAAAAAACGTATATTGCTCTCGCTATGTAGAATCTGGGTTCATTGACAATTGTCGACTTGGACGGCAATGAGCTAGAAGAAATAAAAACTGGCACATTCCGAAATCTTCCCCGTCTCATTTACCTTCGTTTGTCAAGAAATAAACTGCGCAATGTTCACAACGTTGCATTTTCCGGCTTGAGTGCTTTGGATGGACTGGATCTACAGGAAAACGAACTAGAATTAGTGGCGGAAAAAGCATTTGAAAATACTGGAGCACTTAAATATTTAAATTATAGTAACAACAACTTTGACAGCATGGCAAACATGGGCCTTTCCTCCCCCTCCCTTGCCTCCCTTGAAGTGCTTGATATGAGTTTTAACCGTCTTAGTGGAGTGGACGGAAAAGCTTTGAAGCATCTAATATGGCTTGTCGAGCTCAGAGTATGTTTACACTTGTACTAATTTTGCGGTTTTTTTTAGCTTTGCATATTATATAATGATTGTCTATAATATTGTATTATTATAGTTTTACCGAAAATTAGAAAACTTTGATAATGCGAGCTATGTTATTATTATTATGGCGCAATATGCAGTCGTTTTAAAATTTTGAAACTTTTATAACAACTAGAAACTACGTAGCTCGTGATGAAAGTTGAGGTGGAGATATATATAAATGTTTTTTTTTGCTCCATCCAACAGATGAATGACAACGGAATATGCACCATTCCAACTGGAACTTTTGATGCAATGAGCAGATTGAAGATGCTTGTCCTAAAAAACAATTCGTTGACGCATTTATATGAGTCAGTATTTTACAAGCTGCGGAACAATATTGCTTTCATTGACGTATCTGGTACATGAACATGACTACTTTTTATTTTATTAGCATGCTGAATAAAATGTACATATTATATATAATAATAATATGTAGCCGCTTCCAAGGCCCTACATAGGTATATCTGAATCATTGGAGGTCCAATTATACAGATATAGCTATCTAGGTCCTTGGCCGCGCTTTTTGTTATCGTTGATACTTTGGGGGAGTTTGTTTTTTTGGTGCACTTTGTCAACCAGATTTTTTTTACCTGTGTTACGTAGGTAATCCCTTGTCTTGTGATTGTGAAATGATTTGGTTACGCAACTTGATGGCACGAGAGGCAATCCAGGAGCTGTCTGATTCAATCTGTGATGGTCCTAATGAACTTCAAGGGGTTCCTTTGAAGACGGCTCGGCCTGGAAGAATGATTTGCTCCCCGGGTGCCAGCCGTGGCCTTTCAAACTCTATATCGGATACAAAATGTCCACCGCTTGCAAAGTCAAGGAGAAAGCCTCGCCCGCATATAGTGGAAATAGAGGAGCATCCCATATTTACAAATAATGCTTACCCCGAAACAACACAAAATGAACTAAGGCACAACAATAGACGGAAAGAGGATAAATTGATAGAGTCTAATGACTATGTTGCTGGTGACACGCCAACAATCTATGCTGGAAGTAGTACCAGCAATACAAATACAAAAGTACTTGCCCATGTATAATATTTTTAAATGTCTGTTACATATATTTTTGATGAAAAAAAGACGAAAATGTTGGTGATTGAAATTTTTTTTTAAAGAAAAATTATTTGATGCAATGTTTATTTTTGAAATAGGCAACTCAGGAAGATGTCCGCAAATCAAACTCTGTATTTGGAGGACTTTCCTCCTTGTTTGGAATCCCATTAGACTTTGGTTTGAATTTAGGTATTTCCCCGAGTGTATCAGTGACTGATAAAAGTGCGACACGCCATGGTCACGTTTCAAAGAACGGGTTCTCCGTAGACGGAAGCAGGAAAGGCTCTGATCCTTTACCCCCAAGTTGGGTTGATCGTCCTTCTAAGCCTGTGTATGAGCCCCCAGAATATGTTCCTCGTAGACCAGCCCAACCTTACATTCCTTTAAATCCCTACCGTGATCAGTCTTCCCCTCCTGTTGTTCCCTCTGGGAGTGTTGACGTGCACAAGGCCGTGTCCCCAAATGGACTAGATGGAAAGGATCCATGGAGGAAAAAGCCATTCGTTAAATTCCCAAGTGGGCCAAGTGCTCCTCCACCACCCTCCTGGCATCCCAGCTATCCCAGCACCGAAACAGGTTTTATACCCATTGAGCCTTTCTTCCACTCTAACTCGTTCATTAATCGCAATAAACATGCTTTCAACAACAATAACCACAAGAGCAAGAATGAAAGTAAAAAATTGGATGGGGAGTCGAGCGGGACAAAAAATGTTCGCTACTTCAGTTCCACGACTCCACCCCCACGGACACATGCCAATTTCGTTCACCACCATACCAATGCCATCACCACTTCCACTAGTAGCACTTCATCCACCACCTCCACCTCAAGTAACTCCGCCAAAAAGACGGGCGCTGAGGCTGGTAATCGCCCTTTTAACACTTTTAATTCTCCCACAGATTCAACCCCCTTGGACAACAGCAGCAAAGGTAAACATAGCACATCGTCAGCCTCATCATCCTCTTCCTCAGATTCTGAGGAATCTTACGACGAGGAGGTCAGCAACTACACACCAGTTGACATTCAAACCCCGGAGCAGCATCAAATTAGCCAAGAGAAAAGGCCAACTACGTCCGATGATCTTTCTCTCACAGACTTCTGGGATATTTTTACGGGACAGCCAATCAGAACCAAAAATTCAGAGCCCAATATTCCACCCAAACGGGATCCTCCCAGTCCAAATTACTACGATGAGCAGCTAGATTCTCCCGTGAATTTCTCCAACCCAATTGATGCTACAACATTCCGCTCAGTACTACCAACCCCTGACCCATTTTCCTCGGAAGATGCAAAGGACACGAGTAACGAGCCATCTATTACTGGTTACGACAATAATGGTGTTATTCGACGAGCCACCGGGAAACCAACAATCACCAAGATCATTGAACAAGGTTTTTATCCAGTACCAAATGGCACCAGTGGCAGTGGTAATAGTTACACAGGGCCTGACGATCCTATAAGTAATGAACTAGATGGGCCAGTCAAGCCTGGAGAAGATCCTTCCCCTGCACCCCTAGTTCCACCCGTTGTGATTGGAAATAAGAACACTGAACCCGCAGACTGGTACTATACAAATTATCATAACGCTGAAAGCGGTGCGGGAACAGAGGAATGGGAAAAACTAATAGAAAGGAGTAGAATCAACCAGTTGGAACAGGAACTGGTTGGAGCAAAGCGCTCCAGCAGTAGGTCAATTCATTCTTCCTCACTCTTTTCCTTCTCATCTTTTACAAGTAGCCACTACTGTCTTGCAAGTTTACTCTATTATTTGCTTGTTTACATGAATCCGTGATTAGCTAAGCAGTCCGTTTAAATTTTGAGACAAGTATATGATAATATTTTTTTTAGGAAATTCAAATTTTACGTTTTATTTAGTTGTAGTTTATAAAACAAGCCAATTTTTCAATATTTTTAGTGTGATCACAGAAGTTGTACATATTATATATCAAATCAATGTGTAATAATAATATATTACAAAAATATCTTATTAGTTAATTCTAAATGTAAACGAACAATAATTGTCGCTAGATCTAAAATATATTTTTACATATATAAAGCATTGTTATATATTTTTTGTATTAAAACGCGAATGCTGTTTACGTGCTGCTGTGACTGTTAAATATATAATTCTTTGTTGTATGTTGTACTACTTGCTTATAAAACTTTATTTTAAAAAATATGAAAAAACAATAAAACAGAAAAAGATTCAGTGTACCACATCACATATAATAATTTTGGCTTTTCACCATAAAGCTACATTTATGTATGTATATATGAACGTTTTAACGTATAAAATATTTAAAGCATATATATAGGTACTTATATTATATTGCCTGCAATTCCTTTGTATATGTATTTGACATTTTGACTGTTATTTTATATTATTATAATTATTATAAAAAAGTTGTTGGTTAGCATTAGAAAGACGAAATGGCAGTATTGGTTTGTATACATTTCCATTGAACTTCAATTAAGCTGTATTACAAAAAGTCAGTTTCGCGTTCAATTCCAACAAATTTGAGCTGCTCTGTGGGGCCATATCTAAAAAATACAAATTTCAAGAGAATAAATCACATAATAAATTGAGTAGATGTAAATTGTAATAATGGCCCATAATAATTTATAAAAAAAGAGAGTACGCAACAACAAACCTGTAATCAAAAAATAGCTCTTCCCCAGGATTTATTGCCCGCTTGGCAAAAATCCCAATTCGATGATCTCCATTTACCATCATAACTTTAGCATAACAGTTGGGATTAACTGAATGATTAGCAAATCTAATTTTATTTCCCTTTCTGGTAGCATCCACAACAAATTCTGTAGAGAAAAGGAAAATGTCATTTCAAGTCGTGAATTTTATAATTTTTTTTTGAAAGGTGCTAATTTATTTAATAATAACTTAATTTTAAAACACTTTACCGTTGTTCAGATTAAATAGGAAGCTGCACATATACTTGTCATAGACCTTTCCGCGACGATCAGCTTCATCCTGTGTGATAACTTCCCCACAATACTCTGAAATGAACTCATTTTTCTGGGCAGAGTCCTTCAAGAAGATTCCCCAACCAGCCACATCACTCGGCGCAAGCAGCAAATGTTTGTCTAAAAGCGGGCCAGCAAAGAGAATAAAAAGAGAGTTTTGTGATCAACGGGATGATGGGGAGTGAAGTAGTAGATAAGATTGGACGAAGGAGGAAAATTCCATTTTGGTGAAAGCCAATTAGGCGAGATAATCAGTTTAGCCTTCACTTACATAATCCTCTTTGGCAGCTAACATTCTTGCAGTTAATCTTTGATTTATCCAACTGGTCAGCACCACATTGTCCACACAGATCTGGATCACATTCCCGAACAGCAAGGTAGCAGGGACATTGCTTAGTATTACATTGAGCTTTACAACGACATCCGGGAAATCGGTTTTGACCTTATAACGTAAAATAAGATTATTATTGTTTGTATATAAAATAAATGGACGTGTAAGAGAAAGTTGCTAAAAGCTCCCAATATACAACACAATAATATACAACACAGGGCACATTTTGTATCATGATGATAGAATATCCATACATGTGTGTATATATATAGCATACATAAGTAAGATTAGTGTCCTACTTACAGTCACTGTTACAAAGACAAAACTTTTCGCAAAAGTTGTGAGCTTGAATACAGGAACATGACGAGTCGCAGGGCTGTCCAGGATGATCACATGGGGTGAAGTTAGACACGCTGGAATTGGAAGATGGATCTTTTCTCATATGCACCTTTTTGCAATGCAGCGACCATAATCTGTTCTTCTTTTTCGTTTTCTTTGGTGGAGGTGTGATGTCTTTCTGAGAATCATCCGTGGTCATATCCGCAGCCACTTTTTGAGCAAAATAAAACACCTTTCGTGTGTGCACGTAGTAGTAGCAGCAGCAGCAGAGTTAAAAAAACAAAAAAAACACTAATTACTTTACTGACAAGAAATAGCAATTTTTGGAACTACTACTGACAACTCATACAAGAATGGAAGCAAATGAAAAATCACTAACATTTAATTAAATAAGGAATCGAATGCATTTATATACATGCTAGCTTTTAGAATTCTCCTCTCTCTCTCTCTCCACCCGCTACTTGTAAATGTAAATGAAGTACCTGTTGGCACGTCTTTGTCGCCAGAGTTTTCGCAATAACGCAGTAATTATGGTAGAAAACTTTATGCAAAGCCCTGAACAAGCTTTGATCCGCTCCCGACCATGAGTCCATATCTTGTGGTTGAAAATCTTTTATCAAAAATGGGGCCGCTGAGTCAATACCAATTCCACCGGGTTGATTGTTGTCATCTCCTGGAAATTGCTGAAAGTGCATAAAGCTTTGAAGAGCAAAATTCATTGCTGGATTCTCCTTGAAATCCCATTTTTCAATGGGATTAGTATTATGACTGCCGCTGTTACTACTACTGCCACTTCCACTACCACCACCTCCGCTTGGTCCTCCACTGTTGCCTTTCAATTTTGATCCTTTGTTTTCCACATAATCAGATTTACTCTCATCAGTAATCACAGAGGTTGGTTTGGATGTTGTTCCTGTTGATGTGCCCTTCTTTCCATCGGTTTTGCTATGAGACGAAGATGAACGTTCTTTCTGTTGCTGTTGTTGGTGGTATCCCATTAGTGGCACAACACTGTCATTACTACTGTCATCAGAGGAGCCGCTCTGCTCTCCACTTCCACTGGCTTCCACCGAGGCTTGTTTGCGTATCTTTTTGGGTACTACTTTCCCACCATGGTCTACCCCATTACCAGAGTCTGCCTCTTTTTCTGCGGATGACGAGGTTGCCGCCATCATTGCCTCGATTCTAGCTTGAACCTCAGGCTAAAAATGAACACACACACACACACACATACATTATTATGAGTAAAAGGCACAACAACTTACAATTAAATTACTTTTCCTGTATAACAAAAGCAATCCTAAAAATCACTTTCCTATTGAATAAATCAATCATGCTCATCATTTGGATTTTATATGCTCCAATATAAACTCCTCTTTTAGATCAAGTTTATTTTTGTAACAAGAAAAATATATTTGGAAAACTTTACCAAATGCATGAAACATGAAGGGCTGCACGGCATTTTTGTACGGTAGTATTCACGGCATTTTCGTTTCAGCATTTTTGGCTCGGGATGATACGCTTTCAGACCTGAACAAAAATAAATTGAATGCGTTGCTAATAATACTATCATATATATGACCTGAACAGCAACCGTGGTGGTAGATTGCATCATCCGTCCGAAAATTTTCATCCGTGAAACTTTTCTTCTTCTCTTTTTGTAAAGATACTAAAAAGATGAAATGAACTTACGATGAAGTAAGCAATCATATTTGTAGCAGCGTCGGCAAAATAGGGAATGGAATGAATGCATTGTTTGCTCCCGGGCGACACTTTCCGCGTTGGGACCATCAATATTAGGCGTGCATTCCGGAGGTAACCCAGCTCCTGGTTCTAACTTTTCATGTAATTCAATATACCTTAAAAAAAATTCATCAAAAAAAGAAAAAAAAGAAAAGTATAATTTCAATCTTTTTATAATTTAAAACAGCAAGAAAAAGTGGAGCAGATTGGCAGGTGTGTGTACTTGAAGAATTTTTTATAGTTTTTTTCCTGCTCCCTTATTTGTAATAAAAAAAAACTACATAACTTACTTTTCTTTCAGCTCAATAGGAGAGCCATTGTTAGGAAATACTTCAGATAGCAATTTAAAAATCCTGTTTGGTGGCAACTTGATCCTTGGAACTTTTCCTGGCTCTACATTAATAATCATCCCTTGATGCGGCTCAGTTCCTTTTCGGGCCGCACTACCACCAGCACTGCTGCTACTTGCATGCGTCACTTTGGCAGTATTACCATGTCCTTTACCACTTCCATCCAAGTCCTCCTCAAAGTCACTCAAATCATCCGTGTCAGATTGCAAATTCTTACTTTTTGGCTGTTTCTCTGAAGAGGGTTTGATCAAGCCATTCCGAATGTCTGATTCTTCCATTGCCAGTACGGTTGAGGGAACACTGTGGATTACACGGATGGGCACGGAATGTGTGGATTTATGCTCCGTAGGAAAAATTAGGGATGCTCTTTTCATGGTTCCTAGATGCTCAGGAGCGTCAAGGTCGATTTCCCAGTGAGAAAACCGAGCCTCCCTCCACTTTCTATTTTCTTCCTTCATTATTTCTGAATTGCGAACATGGAATATAGAATATTATATAGTTGAAGTACGGACATGTATATATATATATGTATGCTTATACTTATATATGAAGTTGTAGTGAGCGAGATTTTATATAATATGTGTGAAGAAAAGTAACACAAATTCTTGTAGCAAACCATCCAGCTAACATACTATTATCATTTCATTCGGCATGTATGAAATCATAAAAAATGAAAAAGTTCATGCATTCTTTAATTTATACAGTTCAGTTACCTTCAGTGCCATTAAAATTTCTCATCCAAGCAAGTTTCCCATCCTCCTTCAAACGAATTCTTTTCTGGTGAAGAATTCTAAAGTATTCCGATCTTATCCTCCGTTTCAACTCTGGCGAAAGACTACATTTTCCACCATTCTTGCTCGTAACGACTGGAGCCATGAGGCTCGGAGCAATTTTACCAACGGCTTGTGCCTTGGCAGCTCTCACTATTGAAGTAGCCACAAGAAACGGAGGGATCTCCAGACCATGATCCAATCCCCGCGTGCTCTTTGGAGTCTCACGATAAGCTGCTGAGGATTCATTGTCGGAACTACAGCTTTTATTCATGTCATTATTATTGCTTTTGCTTGTGCCAGCTTCTCTTTTGTTGGAAGAAGATAAGGAAGTACCAGCACCGCTTCCCCCTTTCACATTGCCACTCGTTGAACTCATGATAGGTTTGAGAATTACATAGCACGTTTCAAGATCAGGTATCACCTGCAAAAATAAACCGACTTGCAAATTCTCTACACATTTGCACACTCACACATTTTAACAACACAAATTAAATGACAAAAGAGATGCCCTTAATTGCTTGTCACTCACATTTTTAGGATTCCGACAACTACTACTGCTCTTGTTGTCACTTGCCATTCCCCTTTCAAAGCAACAGGTAGAAATGCATTAATGACACCGAAGAATACTTTTAAATTGCAAAAAGGGAGATTTTTATAATATGCTCTTGCACGTAAAACATCTGCATGGCCAATATATTATAGGTATATACATAGACACGTACCTGCAAATTTTTTTTTTTCAAGAAAGAAAAAAAAACTTGCAAGGGTTGTAGTAGTATTATATTATCAAATCATGAACTGAAAACTTTTCTGGTGGGTGCTGTTGATTACATAGGCATATACATACTTGTACAAAGATACTCTTTTTTTAATGTGTGGGTAGGTAGATATATATTTTGAAATATAATAATACTAATATAGATATCATGTTGATGAAAGGGAAAATAAAACAACATTACCTGTAAAGTAGAAACCTCTGTGAAACGATGTAATAATGGTAATGAGCCGGGTTCTCTCCTTCCTCCCTATATTATTTTATGAATATTATTAAAATGTGTGTATAGGTATTCAGTCGATACCGGACTGACGGCATTCTTTATTGTAAAAACCAGGAGGATTGCTCATTTTTATTATTATTATCGAGACTTGACTAAATACTTAATTCCTCGCTACTACTACTACTGATGCTGCCACGGATCTTTCTTTTCTTGATGCTCAGCATTGCCTTTATTTTCAAACATTTCCAAAGGGAATGAATGAGAAATGATCCAGATATCCCTCCAAGAAAAAAAAGTATATTCGTGTAATGCATCAACGTGTTTTGTCATAAATTAACACGGATGAATGGAGTGAAAAGGGTAAAAAAAAATTGTATGAAAGCGAGTGAATGTAAGATGTGTATAGGTATACTATGTTGATTTATTTTTGTTACGCATTTCAAAAAGTGTAAAAACATATGAATGTCAGCGTATTAAAAAATGAGGTTTATCCATCATGTATGGGCTAATTTTTTGCAAACCCATGTACAAAAGTAATGTGGATGCATATCATGTAGGAGACAAAAGGATGAGCCATGTAGCAGCAGCAGCAGCAGCATCATCGCATCATCATATCAGCGAAATATGTAGGCATAAAGTATAAAGATCATGCGTTTACATATGCAGTTGTGTGTGTACATAAACTTGAACATTTTGTGCTCTTCTCATGGAAAACCAAGTTATCAATATCCGTATTTTTACCAACAAAATTATAGTTTATTACGTATAGTAATGAAATAATGTAATATATGTAGTGTTAAAATAAATCTATCGGGATCATGGACAACTCGTTCTCAGATGATGAGATGAGATGCTTAATACAATAATACCATGAAGCTTGCTCTTCTATGCAAAAGATATGTATTTTACATCCAATGGCACTATCCAAGATACAATGAAAACATGTAAATGTACACAATGTATATATCATTTTCGTACATTGGCTTTATATCTCCATCCTTTCCCACATCCACACAGTGCCAAAAAACAGAAATAAAGAAAAGTGATGAAGATGGACAGATCCCACCATCACCATGTTCAGACCTTTCGTCCATTCGCTGTGTGGACGAGATCGCGCCACGTCCATTATGTTGTTGCATAAACTTAAAATAATAGCATAATTTTCGTTTTAAAAGTCAATTGCTGCTGTGTGTTGATAACAGGAAATAATAATATTAATAGGTATTAAGATTTCTGTATGATTTGTCCATGTTGTGCACACCGTGCTTCACGTTACATGCGAATATGTAAAAAAAAGGGTTAAACTCTGTAGGTTTTACTTGGAGTATTCGCTATTATTGTAAGTTTAAGTAATAAAAAAAAGTTCACATGCGTGAACACATTCAACATCACTACTACATATCTAAAACTGAACACAGAAAACTCATCTGTTGCTCATGTACATTTGGTCACAAAAAAACTTGTTCCGTGCTCCTTTATGCGTGGGGATGTTACATAATATGTAACTATAAGTGTTAACCTACGTACGTAAAGAACATGCTGTTGTAGTATAAAGAGACCCAGAACACTGAATGCGTGCCGTGTGTCACTGGCTTGTAAGTGCGGAGTAGTGGAGTGGAGAACGCTGTGTTGTGTAATATATATTATTATAATAAAATGCCAGCATCTGCACTTTTTATGAATATAAGAATCGTTTAATGAATTAATTTTATCTGATACGTCTAGATGAGATAGATTGCCTGCAGGAATAATCCACAGAATGAAACTGGAATGACAAGTTTTAGAGGATGTGCATATGCTATATATTTGAGGAGTAATGCTTTGTTTCCCTAAATAGGTGTGCTTGCATATTAGTATGCATGTTCAGCTTTTATGCTCATAAAAGCTACGGAAATGTTATTCATCGGTAAGTGTACAAAACTGATGCGGCTTGTTGTAGGCTCTTGTACCCTGTTCCTTAAGAACCCTACAGAGCAGAAGATTGAAATAGCTACTTAATCTAAATATTAAAACATTCAAAGAAAACAAGCATAAATACTATTACATTAATTATCTTGAAAAAATGCATACTGATATTCGTGTTTGAATTTTAAAGGTTAAAGTGTTTCGTTATATTTGTACTTTGTACATTTGAGCAATTAAAAAGCAAAAACAAGTTGTTTACTCCTTTACTCGTGTGGCATATTGCATCATAATAATAAATAAAGTATGGTAAATGAACTTGATCTCTTTCATCAAGAACATAAAACGATGATCATAAAATGCATTCATTATCCAAGAATTCAGCAATAACAACAAACAAAATCACACCTACCTAGCGTATTAATTAATAAACTCTGCTAAAGCGAAAATGATTACTAATTTGGAAATTATTTACAAGAGCTACCGTCCTTGTTTATGCAGTCAAGATAGCTGCGACAGCATGTAGCTATGTATATAAAAAATCGTTGTGAATTACACATAATGACACATACATAATATTCATTTCCAAAAAATATATTATCAAAAATTGGATTTACCAATCTAAATTGATGCTACAATACAATCAATAGTGTAGTATGTAACGTAATGCCTGTTGATGTTGATGTAATGATTGCAAGTTCCTTAAAAAATACACGCGAAATGGACAAGGGCAAGCAGTGCGACAGCAAAAGATGAGCAACGAGTGAGTAAGGAACGTGCTACGACGCGCCATACAAATGACAAAACGAGACAACGCAAGTTTAGTTACAACAACAAAGTAAAGAATATTTTGCATTACGAAGTAACATTTAAAAAACAATCTTTTCAGTTGTGTAATCAACAACTTCCTTGAGGAAAGGTAAAGTGTAAAGGGCAACTAGCTGCAATTTGATAATAAAAAATATACCTACTACGGATGTTTTGTAGTGACATTTGACCTAGGACTACATAATATTTTTATATGCATGTATATCCGCTTCCCTCTCAAGTCATTCAAGTTGCGATCATTCGTTGTATTGATGATATAATTTGCTAAAAACGACAAAAAAAAGGAGTACTTACTGCTGTCTTGAGTTGAAGGATATAGAAGTGGCTAAAGATTTGTCCTACTTCTCTGCTGCTGAAGGAACCATGTGTTCAGTCCTCCTAACTGTACGTGCGTTACAGTGTAGGTACGAGGTACACTTGCAAGGTAAGGGTTGAAGATAG
>JAHZNC010003839.1:0-11808 GCA_027744095.1 Zhuqinia jingwanae | reverse complement strand
TGTTAATTTAATTGTTAATTGAATTAAATTAAATCTGGACTCGTTAATTGTTAATTGACAATTCAATTAACTTTTTCCTTCAACTAGTTAAGCCTGTTAATAACTATATAGCATTACATTATAAAATATTATTGTCTTCAAAGTGAAAAAAATATACTTACACCCGTTGAGTTGTCCGTCATTTTGACAATGGCTACTCCAATGTTACATCGAATGCCAAAAGATATCATAAAGCCTACACAAATGGGATCAACGATAATAATAAGCTTATATGAATGAGCAATATTTTGGGCAAGATTGTTTGTTACACATTGATTGTTTAAAACAAAAAATGCTTTTGCACAGGAAGCAAAAAGTGAGTGCATAATAATAATAATGTGCAACTACTACTTAGACAAACAGCCATCCCTTACCTTACCTATACTTGCTAGCAAGGCGACCGTGAATCTTTTACTCAAATCACAACAGGGTATTTCCGGTCGGACATACTTGTCAATGTGACGAAGGGGTGGGCGCTCTATGTTTGGGCAATCCGCTGATTCCCATTCCCCTTCGTTTGCCCCCTCTTGCCTGGTTGGGGACATTTGTAAATAAACTCATGAGTCATGATGATTATTAACATATCAATTCATCATTTCAATTAGTATAAATAGAGTAAATGAAATAAAATGAGTTACCTATCCCATGTTTTCTCCTCTTTATTTTGGTTTATGCCAAACTCTTCATATTGAACATTCTTGGCCAAAAAGCCCGATGTTTTCTTTTTAATCAAGTTGGTTAAACCACCAATCTTGTTTCCGCCGCCGCTCTCTGCTGCTGCTGTGCATATACGAAAAAGGGTCACAAGACACAACAATGAGCACAATAATAACATTACTTGCAATAGTACTTGTAGTTGTGTTACCTTGGGGCTCCATTCTGTCACTCACGATGACAATGCCAATTTATTTATATTTTTATAATACTCTCAGGTTAAGGAAACTAGATAAAAATGACACAATCTCACTAAAAACTATATATAATATACTTTGTTTGTGCCTACAAGAGTAAGCGTCACTCACTCCATCGACCATAAAACAGCCACAATAACAATAAACAACTGTAACAACGATTCATGCAACTTTATATTATATTTTGTTAAAATAAGGACACACGACGGTTCGTTAAAAAAATTAAGTAGCACCTGAACACCTGCGTAAAGAGGTGGGGGTCCTAACGTGGGCCTGAGAAAATATGGCCTCACCACCACTCATACACACTCACTCACTCTTTGAAAACTACTCTTGCGCATAAGATCAGTAATCATACAAGATACAAAAATAAACAATAATATTAACAGTACACGTTGCGTAATAATGACTTATATAATAAGATACACATGGAGGAGAAAAAAAACTTTAGCAAGTAGTGTTGTTGTGAGATGAAGATGCGGATAATAACAACAACAAAAGATTGAGTGAAACTAATAATAAATGTGTTGGAATTGGAATAGTGGTGGAAGGATGGGCATAGCAAGAAGAGAGTAAGAGAGAAAGAGAAGGTGATGATGATGTGTCTAATGAAGGGGGACACCAGAGAACAAGTGAGGAGTGTGGAGTGGAACTGGAGATGCGATGACCAACAATCTATACATATATAGGTGTGGGGGTCATGATGATCATGACTGACTTACGTGCAAGTCTCTGTGCATGTGTGTGTCCTGTGTGCATTTTTCTATACAAAATCTTTTGCAAACTTATTGACTTTTTTATGTAGGATGATGATGCTTGATGCTTTTCCTTCCAACTTTCTCTTCTCCTTCCTTACCTACTCTCACTCACACAAACACTCTCTCTCATCCAGCTTTTCTCTCATCTTCCTGGATCCGTGCTCTGTTCTCTCCTCTCTGTGTAAAAAAAGAGTCAAGCTTTCCCACAACTCACAATCCTTTTTTTTTTCAGCACCTTTTCCTTGAGCAATCTTTCACCATTTACAAGTAAAACACATGCATAAAGAAATATACACTTACACACACACACATATGTATATGTCCCTACACACAATGCTTTCAACCACTTTACCTCTTTATTTTTTTTCTCGGGATCTCAAGAAAAACATTGTGTGGTGGTGCTACAACAACAAGCGTCTTTCTTCTACTACTACTCTCGCATTATCACACCAGTTTTTTTTCTTCCACCATTTGTTCCACTTATCATAATATATTTCAGAGATTCACTTCATACTTTACAACATAATATTTACTACGCGTTCATATGGGCATATCTTCAATAAAACACAGGAATGGATGTGTGTGGTGGTTAAAGAATTTGTCTATCGATTTCTCTCAGTTTCCAAACAACATTCATATTCATAAACTCTTGAGTCTTCCCTTTCATTTCGCTTTTAATCAAAAATCCCGTATATTATTCCTTTTGATTTCTCTTCTTAATTTTTTCTTTAAATAGCTATCATATTAGGCATATTGGACATTTCATCATGATCCCATATCTGCTTCCCAATAATATTTAACTTTCTTCTTCTTCTTCTTCTTCTTCTTCTTCTTCTCTTTCAACTTTCTTTCATCTTTGTGTGCTCATCAAATATTATCTAGTTATTTCTATGTATATGGAATATGCGCGGATCATCATCATATGTGTGCTGCTTTTGTACGATACGTTTCACCATAAAAAACAAAAGTTGGAATATTTTTTAAATGTTGGATAGCGTAAGTAGGTAGCGCAGCGTAGGATGTAGTAGATTCCATGAAGTCCTCAAAATGTGCCGTGGATGCTTTTTTGCCAACTTTCTCTCTATTTTGTCGTCGCTTGCGATCCGATGCGAACCTCTTTCATCTTGAATATCGATCCAACTTTGTAGAGTGGCTTGTGCAATACATCTCTCTCTCGCTCTCTCTGCTTTCACGCTTTCTTCTCTCTATATATATTTTGCTCATCTCTCTATGTATCTTGAGCAGAAGAGGGAGCGAGAGAACGGAAAAAGCAGAGATATTATTATTCATTTTTATTTGGCTCCATCTATTGTCCCCGGATGGATGTGTCTCCCATTTTTCCTTTCCATTTCCCCTCTCCCCTCCCACAGCAGCATCATCATCATCATCATCATCTTCATTCCATCAATATATGAACCTCAACTCCTTTATTTCTCTGCCAGATGGCATTCACATTATCATAAATATTCAATAGCCCACAAGATGCATTTTTTGTAGATGCAACAAATGTAGGATGCAATTAATAAAATATTGGAGCAAGTTTTTTTTGACACATGTATATTGACATAAAGAAACACAAGTCAAAGCAATTTTATTTGTTATATAGGTCAACAGAGAAACGATGACATATTTTTTTATAACTTAACTGCTAATGGTAATATTAGTTATCATTATCTTTTTTATCTATCATCATGTGTGTATGTATCTTATTAATACAATATTTTTTTTTAAAGCATTAGCATTAAATCCTTTTTTTATCCTGTGTACATATTTCCTTATAAACTAACTTACATTTCCTTTCTTCTTTTTTTTTCTTCTTCTTTTTTAAATAGAATGGCTACTCGACATTGTACTGTGATTTGTCGTATTCCGCAAAACAAGCTTAATGATGAGACATAAAGTCGTTTTTCCTTAAAAAACGTGGCATTTATTTATATTTATTTTTTACAATTATTATTATTTTTCCTGTCTCGGTGGTGACACAATTACTTATATAGTAATATTTATACATACTTTTTATTATTATTTTTAGTTTTTTTTTCTCCACTAGCTCAAATAAAAGAGATAAGATTAATTATACAACAGGAGTTATTATTATTATGCTTATTATTACTATTACTATTACTTAAGAATAATTAATTGTATAGTTAGGAAAATTAAAATAGTTGCATGTACAAACCACTATAGAAAAAGAGACGTCATCTTTTGGCTTATTACGATAGATGTAGTCCTTGTGTAAATAATGCATATACCTTATTATTATTATGTACATCATATAACTTACAACTTTACCATTCTCGTTTCAACAAGAAACATAATATAAAATAAAATAAATTAAATACAATAATAATAATATATAGTATCAAGTAACGGGTTACCACCGCCGTGTTATACTCGTCAGGAATTTAACGATTATATATACATATACATATTTGAAAACGTAAATGTATAATTTATTTAATTAATTATCAACAAATAAAACTTTTTTTTTTAAATATAGCTACGAACCAGATTCTTGGGTCAGTCAAATTATTCATAATTAAACTCTTAACAAAATGAACAATAAAGACTAATAAATATATTATAGATCGTATAACAATATAATTTTTAAAAAACCATAAATGATCATGATTCATGATGATGATAATGATGACGTATATAATTTTTTTGTATGAAATGTACCAAATGTATTTAAAAAAAAAATTACACCTGTTCTTATGCAATATAGCAATATGTATATAATAACGCATGTATTATATACCTATCCATATATTTGTAAATAATATCTTAAAAGTAGGTGTGTAATATTCTATTTTTCATGTTTACTTATTTTATCATTAATAATAATAATAATTAAATTCATCTTGATCTCTATTTATTATACACACACCCTATAAAAACGCTCTATTTTTTAAAATGTGTTTTACATGGAAATCGGCAATTTGCATGCGTTTGTTATCATTTCTATTATTATTATTATTATTATCATTATTACTGCCTTTTTATTATTATTTGTTTACATACATTCTTAGGATACGATTACAAGGGAACATTTAATTTAATTGCCTTTTTTCTATTTAGGAAGTATGATTTTTTTTTGACAAACTAATAAAAAAACGAGCTATTATGTATGTATGTATGTATGACACATGTTATTAGTTCAATTTCCATGCTCTCTTCTCACCTCTCTTTTTCTCTCTCTCTCTCTCTTTTATGTATCATCATTTCTATTCTAAACGACTTCTTGCACACACAGACGCGGTAACATAATACGATTTCTTTTCTTTTTTGCAATTAAATATATAGTATATATATTTAGACGCGGCGTTGTTGCACTTTTTTTTTTTTAAATTACACCACTGACGAGTTTTGAGTATCATGAATTGGTAACAGTAAACTTTATACATACATATTATATTATATATAACTTTCAAATTATTATCAAATTATTATAAATAATAATAACTACATTTTAATTAATATTTAATTAATATTATAAAACCTATGTAACATGTAAGATTTCACTCGGACTTTGATTCATGTAAACGGACAATTATATATATTAAGTCATATCATAACTCAAGTTAATTTGCTACATGTAAATACACACACCTATTTACAATTTATGAATGATTGATTTTTTTTATACGGTTGGTTATTTTTTTTAAACAACGCGTCAAAATTATATTTATGCATTTATTATACATTACAGTATATATTATATAATATGTATATTAATGGTGTACATATTTTTTATGCATAATTAATTAATAATATATTTTACATCGTATATCTGCTGACGACAAGTTTATAAATTGTATGTATGTGGAGGTTTGCTAAATAATAATATTAATAATAATAATAAGCAATTTATTGAATTGATGATGTCAATACATTTTGTTTTTTAGCTTTTGTTATAATCCGACACATGTATAATCTGCTTCCATGAAATGAAAAATTGTAAACAATATTGTACAAGTTATGAATCTTACAAACATCTAATGATTTGCCTATTATTATTACTAAAAAAACTATATATTTTTTTGCAAATAAATAAATTATAAAAAATAGCAAAAAAAAAAAAATTGGGAATACTGTAAAACGGTTTTAAAATGTAAATCTAGAACGATTTTCACTGAACATATATATTTTTTTGTAATAATGAATTAGTTTTTATCCATCATCATCCAGTTTGGGTTCTTGTTTCAATTAAGTTAATTTTTTATGCATATAAACAAATACATACCTCTTTAGTTTAGTATTAAAATACATATTGTACAGTTACAATTAAGTTAAATTTATGTAATAAATAGTAATAATGACCCAACAAAAAATGTTTTGACATTTTGTTGTGCAGTTAAAGTGTAGATATATAACACAATAAATTCCCATGCATAAATACTACCTATTTTTTTTTTAATTTCTATGTACTCAATTAATTAGCTAAAAAATATTATCGTATAAAATGCAGATTATTTTCTTCTCTATAGCAGCCCGTTAGACTATTTGTAATTCTGTAACCTAATTTAACTGGTTTCTATTTATATCTTAAATCTTCTCAAGCGTTTGGTATTAAATTTAATTGATTTGTAAATTATTATTTTTTCCAGTGAAATAATATATAAGTAATTCGTAAAATATGTAATGTAGATGTATTTACAGTGATGATGATTCACATTAAATTTAGAATTAAAAATACTGAAACAGTAGATGTTTTTTATTTAAATTTCTAAGTTATAATATTACTTAGGTATATATTTTTTGAAGTACAAAATCGCTCGTCGTCAAATCGTATCATTTTTTTTTACTCATTCAACTTATTTTTTTCTTCTGCTTTGTGACTTAAAGCAAAATAAATTATTATTGTTGTATCAAATCAAATGTTTTATCGTGATCATCATGATTTCTGTTTTGAATCAGGATATTATATTATTATTTTAATTAACTATTTACACATCATAATTTTTTATGGGTCGTCGGTATAGCTAGGCGAGACAGGAGAGAGATATTCTTCTTTTTTCTCGAGATTATACTTAAAATTTGATGCATCAAAAAGGAATACACATTTTTATTATATGTATATCTCATGTATGAAGAACTTACGAAATATTTTGCTAACTTTACTTGTTTCACCACCATTCTAATAATTGAATAAGAAATCTTGAATAATTAGCCATTATTTTTATTGGAGTCCCTAAAATAGTTATATACGCGACAGCCATTGAAGTCAAGTAATGATGACATGAGGATGCTTTGTTTGTTTTTGTAAGAAATTAAATGTGTGTAGCTCTGCCTCTAAAATTAGTGTAGTAAGTCTAGGTATTATTTTTATAATAATATGTAATACTGAAGTTTGTGACCTTAGCGCATATTTATGTTAGTTCTGTATAGAATTGCTTAGATAATTACAGGGTGAATATAGAAAGGAGTAGAAGTAGTAGTAGTAATAGTTATGGATAGTATAAATATCTAGAAAATTGTAATTGTGTAGTCAACCTTTATGAAGCTGTACTAGTCAACTAGTCATAGTAATCATTATCCTTTTTTATAAAAAAACATGAGTTTCGAATAAATCATTATCAACTTTACACGATATTTTTTTTCTTCTCAAATTTGTTTCAATATTGTTTCGACGTATATATGTATTTACGTATTCACGGTAAAAAGAGAGAGAAGAATATAGAAAAGGAAGACAAACAAAACAAGAATGAAATGTAGAGTTGAATCGTCATATCATAAAATAAAAGCTTTCAGGGTGAATTGGTAGATGGCAATACAAAGTCAAAAGATATTTCAGAGACAAGAATTAAAAAAAAGAGGATAAGAGTGTTTGTGTGAATGCGTGGAGTGGAGAAGTCAAAGAAAGATTCAGTCAGCGTAACGCAGAAATAACAACTGTAGAAATGAAAGGAATGAGAATGGAGAAGAGAGGGTGAGATGGAGAGAGAGAGAGAGAAGAGAACCTGGGGAACTTGATCTTCTTCTTTCCAGTTAACTCTCACTATTATGCGAGATGGGAGCACAACTTTAAGCCATGAGAACAGGAGCAAATGAAGAATTTTGTGCTGTTTCAAGTTATAAGTGTGTGTTCTTGTTGTGTGCTCCTTTTATTGTGAGAATAATAATCCTAATGGAAAATACCTACTCTCACAATAAAATCAGTTTTGTTGCTTTTCAACTTGCTTGCTTAGATTACCCCAACTTGTCCTTTTGTATTTTATATGTCTGTCTGTTTGTTTGTTTGTTTGTGCAAGTTGCCCTGTTTTCGGCTTGCATAGCTAATTGTATAGGAAATATGACGAAACTTTAAGTGGATCTCTTTCTGCTTCACAGACATTTGACTGTCACAACTTTCCCCATTCAACCCAACTACATCCGTCCTCTTCAATTTTTTTTAGAAAGGGGTTGCATTTTTTTTTAACTTTCCACATTTCTAGAGAAATACGAACAAAATCCTTCTGTCATGACATTCCATTGACAAATAATTTACCCTTTTGTTTTTTTTCTCTTCAAACGTTAAAAACTTGAAAGGGATTAGAAGAATGATCATCTTTAAGAGTTACTCCAACAAATAATAATCTTGCTTCTTCTTTTATTTACTCACTAGTTATCTTTTCAAAACAATAACAAACAAGGTAATAATAATAACGACAAGACAGCAATCGTAAAATAGGGGAAAATAAATGGAATGGCATGAAAAAAGGGGTGTGTGTGCGTGGATGCGTGCTCAAAGGTGTGGTTTCTTTTTTTACTTTTCAATAATCCATAGCAAGGATGCTGCTGATGGGATAACGGTAACGGTGATCATGTTTCTCTCTAATTAGCTGACACATTGATAGATTTATCGTAATATGTCTTCAACTTTGTTGCTAACAGATTTAACCCATTAGTAGGTAGGATCCAACTTGTTCAGCAGCCAGTTACTAAACCTCATATTTTTTGTCCTCTTTAATCTCCATCTTCCAAAAACAAAATGTGAGCGGGATTGCAAGCAGTAAAAACGGACAACTAAGCCCATTCCCAACAAATTCTCTTAAATCCATTTTTTTTCTTCTCCAGAAGTAGCCAAATAAAGGAAGTGTTTTCATAAAAGATTGCGTTTTCTTTGACTTTCTACAACAATCATTCAACACGTCAATAAAAAAAAGTGCAATGTCAACAGTGAGTCAACAAGAAATCAATTCTTGTAGCATCAATAACAAAAAGAAGAAGAAAAGTTTGCGCATTATCAAAAGACCATATATATAAAAAATAATAGTGATAATAATTTCTGAAAGTGTTTTGTTTTGTTTGTTTGTTTGTTTGGTTTTTTTGGCACCGACTATAAATATTATGTAGTAAGTTATTAGCTATTTACCATTTTTTCCTTTCCTTTCAAGAGAAAGTTTATTGACGGTATTATGTTTTTTATATGTTACCTTTTAGAAAACAATTGACATTCATCCCTTTTTTGTAAGTGTGTGTTGTAAAAACTACACGCATATCAGAGATTGTTAAATATTATTATGTACACACACTCTGTATTTATTTCACCGGAAGAGAGAGAGTGACGAATAATATTATAGGCTAACAATAACAACAACAATAACAAGAAGAATATAACATACCTATAATTTATTACGGTTATTGCACAATGCACCTTTTTTGCCTAAGATGAATGAAAAAAGAGGAAGGAAATAACCGAGAGAAGGAAAAAAGAAAGATAGAGAACATTTTCATATTATGTTGAAGAGTGTGTCTATGTGTCTGTTTGTGTGTGCGTCAACTTTAGTTGCGGAGGAAATAAAAGACGGCCACATTAGTATGGTACAAGAAGAAGACTGAAAGTAATAAATAAGTTTACTAAATAGTTGAGTAACAGACGACGACGATGATGACGACAGAACATAAATCTAGACTAAAATCCTTTTTTGTTGACTTTCATTGTCATCATACTTGGTATACTTACATTTTACTAATATAATAATAATAATAATAATAATAATAATAATAATAATGTACGTATTTAATGTAATGTTGGATCAGTTTATAAATAAACACAAAATATTTTTTAGGTGCTAAGCTGTTTGTTGTAGTAGTCACGTTTTTTTTGGAGTTTGTTGTTGTTACTTGTTTAAACATAGACAGATATAAATACTTATTCTTGATATTTTTTTACAAGAGAGAGAAAGAGGAAGGAAAGTAGTGGTAAAATCCTTTTTTAAATATTTTGATGATCAGCTTAAAAAAAATTATTTTGTGTGTGTGTATGTTGTATGTGGACTGCTCCAACGAGATGATGATGATGGTCTCAGTTTATTTCGATTACCTCTCCGAGGAGTCCCCTTTCACACTGCTACCGTTAGTGCATGGCTCACGTTCACGTTGAGCCTTGCCATTTTCTACGCTAGACTTATCTTCTCCTCGGGAGGAACCTAGCTGCTGCTGTTGCTGTTGTTGAGACTGGGGTTGAGAATCACCTCTGGTCAGTGCGGAGACTGAGTGATGAATTTGTTGTGATTGACCAGCATGCTGTCCCTGACCAGGTTGATGCTGAGGGAAATTGGAAGGTTGAGTGTGTTGCGGGGACTCTTGCTGGTGAGCCCCGTGATGATGATGCTGTGACTCGCCAGTATCCTGAGCATTCATTACAGGTTGAGGAGAGCCGTCATCTCCTTGATCCTCCAGCTTTTTCCGGAAACGACGCTCTTTCTTCCATCTTTTCTCATAGTAAGCTGTATACATGTACACATAATATTTGTATAATACAAAGTAATACCAAATTATAATAGTATCAAAGATTTTCTAATTAATTGCTTGTAAATGACAAGTTTAATATAAAATGATATGCTGCTGCTGCTACTTACATCGGAGGTTCCGCTCTTCAACTAGTTGTTTCTCCAGCTGTTCCCTCATTTCCCTTTCTCTCATCAGATCCATTTTCAGTTCAGCTGGAAATACAAGAAAACAAGATACTTTATCATTCATATGCATATTATCATCATCATCACTTCATCACTGTTCCTGTTGTCAACCAAATATGCTGCATATGCACAAAAAAAAGTTTTGTTCGATCAAAGATTTTTCTGTACATTTTTTTTGTCTTCTACACGCTTTGATGATATCCCATGAAAAATGAGTAAAAAAATAGAGTGAGAATTAAGAAGAAAATGAACAAGAGTGTACTACATTATAGGTATAATACATACTGTCTGAGAAAAAATAATTTGTTATGCATAGATCCCATAATAAAAGACGACCATGGTATAGAGGAGTATATAAGACCTTGTTTGATAAAATGAAGTGGAACAGATCAAGGCAAAAACCACAATATTGTCAAAGCAAAGTAGAAAAAGACACATGCACAAACATTCATTTCATTTTGGGATGTTGGATGTGAAAGGGTGCCGTGGTAGTGTACTTGAACGATAAAAAAATAAACACCACTACCAACAACCGACAGTCAAACACATTTAAAATGTACACACATACATACATACCTAATATACTTTATGATCTTTTTTGCTGTTTAGTATATATACCTACTTGCATGCATGCATATGCATAAACTTTATTGGAGAGAAAGGGAAAAAAATGAAAAGGATACCAGAAGGAGTTGAAGAAGAATAATTGACTGCTAGAGCAGCGCGCGGAGTGAATGACTTTTTTTCTCTCCATATATATTTCGGTACAGGACAAAGACGCTTTGGCTTTGATGTCATTCTGTTTTTGACTGTGAGTGGCATAGCCATTAATTTACCAGTCTATGAATACTAATGGAGGAGATGGATGGATGGATGCACACGAAAAGGGTGAAATGAATGGGCAAGTGAATGATATAATGAATGCATTGGTTTTGACGACAAGAGAGAGAGAGAGAGAGAGAGAGAGAAGAAAAAAGAAAAAATATATCGAAAAGTGGAACGATGAACAAACGAGAGAAGGAGAGAAAAAACACATATAATAATAATAATGTTGAAAAAAAGAGAGAGAAAAGTATACCGAGAACTCTCCTGGTTTATTATTATTTTTTGGTTGTTCCAATGACGCATTATATTAGTTCTCGTTCTCTCTCAAAAAAAGGATTAGCTATTATTATTGGAGTTGATATGATTTCAGAG
>JAHZNC010003838.1:0-10484 GCA_027744095.1 Zhuqinia jingwanae | reverse complement strand
TGTCCATTGCAAGTGATTGTCCATGCCCGTGATTGTCAATACCAGCAGTTGTCCACGCCAGTGATTGTCCATTACCAGCAGTTGTCCGCGCCAGGAATTGTCCATGGCCAGGACTTTTCGTCGCCAGCAATTGTCCGCCCCATGAGTTTCACACCAGGAATAGAACCACAAGGAGTTGTTTGCCACCAATAATCCTAGACCCAAAATAGGTAAACCTTATTTCAATTTTAGCATGCTCATTGCATTCCATTACAGCATATATGTATACTTTTACCAGTTAATGTCAAATTTGAGTCAACCTTGTAATAAGTGTATTAATGAAACTACATATTTTTTTTTAAATGTACATATTTTTTTTTCAGTGTAGAAATAAATTTGTAGACAACTTGATAGTATCATTATATTTTGTGCATGGAGCGTAAAGTTTGAACTGTCCGCATTTCTCTTCCCAGTTGCGCGTTCGGGACTTTTGCGGACATTTTCATAATCTACACGGTTCGAGCTATCCATCAATATCGTATATTGGCCATATTGGTAGTCATACCTTACGTAAAAGTTCACTTTTTAGCTAGATGAAATGTAAGATCATCATTCTAAGTGATATATTTTTTCTAGCAACTAGTTTACCTATAAACCAGCAATCTATGAATATTAGCACATTTTATCAGATTTTCCAACTTTTTGCTAAAAATATATATGCATAAAATAATATACATACTTACCCACATATCTTTGACCATTTTTAAAGTCATAGGAGCACAATTTAGAAATTTAATTGAAGATTTCTCTCTCAAAAGCTGTCTTCCTAATAGTTATTTAGCCGTGAGAATAAATTAAATTTTGTGTAACGAGAAATAAATTACCTATTGATAGTTACTTAGTTACATAATAAAAGGATGCAGCAACAACAGTCAGGAGGAGAGATGACTTAAGTTCAGTATAAAGTTTTATCTCAATTCAAATATATTAGTGTTTTTTATTATGATGCAAATGCAAACGCAAAATCTATTTGGGCGTAGTTTAACCCCTGACACCGTCTTCACAATAACAACCGACTTATATTTACAATGCTTTTTTTTGCTACTAAAGCATTTGAGAATTTCACTCACCTTCAATTATGCAGCTATTGTGAGTACATCCCTTAATGTATTCTATAATGATGAATTTATTCCGGTTTCGAGTATGGTTGCCCTATTTCTTACTTTATGTATGTACGAACCACCCACAATAGCTAAGATCCTTACGGATCTTTCCGTGTTTACTTGTTTCGCTTTCCCTTGATCATATAAGTCCTCTTCTTAGAATCATGGGGAGTAAAATTTAGTTTTTCAAAAGCCCTTCCAACATCAATGAAAAATTCAATTAGCAGGAAAGAAAAGAATGCCTAGCAAGTCTAGTTAAGTTATGTAGCCAACGTCGTACCATCTCATTATAATGTCAAGTAATACCTACAAGAACATGGTAGGCAGTTGTGTAGGTATACCTACTTTCTCTTTTACATCCATCCTATTCCTGCATCAATACTTGCTGTTGTGTTGATGCGTTTGGGGAGACTTGAGAAGTATAGAAATATGTGCTCGTGAAAAAGATGATAATTACACATACATTTTATATTTAGGACCTAAATATTTGCTCTATATATTGTCATATTCCCTAAATATCTTATCGTACCGTACAAACTCTTTTTATTTATTTTAATATCTTTACTGATTCATTTGATGGTGTTCTAATGGAAAGAGCGTGTAGTTTATAGAGTTGATTATTTCCAATTGACTCGTCTGCAGTGTGTGAGTTTTTGCTAAAGAAATTCCAAGTATTAGTGAAATGACTGTACTAGATGTAGTGTGCTTTAAAATGGGTATTGAAAGGACACTAACAAATTTGAAAATAACATTCATTATGATTTGTGTTTTTTAACAGGAAAACGTTGTAAAATGCTGTGGCGAACGCTTCAGAAAGAAACCTAACCGAAGAGAAAGGGAACTGCTTGTTGGTGCAGCTAGTCTATCCCACTCCTCGCATTCACGGTCACAAGGGATTGTTCTCACCGAAATCACGCCAATAAATCATCTTTGCAACAACACTGAACACATCAATGCTCGTCACCATGAGCATCACCATAAAGCGAATGGATCTTTGCGCACAAATAATGTCAAATTGGAAGTTAAGTTTCAATGTTCTGATGTATAATGAAGTTCCAATTAGCGTGAACGTGTAAGATATTTTGAAAATATTTTGAAATCCACGTTATCGTACTTCCCCTGCAACCTGAAATTATACGACGTGATCATTTTTGAGATTATGTGTACTTAGAGTAATTTTTATGTAATTTATTCATATTGTTAGCTTCTAGAGTGTTAAGGCTAACCTTGTTGAACAGATGCACTTATTACTTGTAAATTATACAGATACGTATGTCCATGATGTCCATCTAAACTATGTAATTCGTACTTACAAACTTTTTATGTGATGATTGTCGTTGTCGGCACGAAATGATTGGGTCCATTCCATGATCTGTTATCTATAATTTGTAGAAATGTGGATGAGGTGAAATGATAGCATTATGCAATTTTTAGTATAGTAAAAAGTAGGAATAATCAGATCAACTATTTAAAATGGTTCACAAAATGACGTTATGGGAAATTTACTGGGAAATATTGGTTAGCTTTAGCATCAAATGGGACTAAATAAATGAAATACATAAATTCCTACCTTTTATTTTTCCAACCAGCTACCATTGTAGTATACTTTATTTCAATTTGGATATTTTAAACTTTTCAACCGTATAAATAATTATTTCGATAATACAAAAGCACCTATGTATAAGTGTATAGCTTTGAGATTCGTAAAATAAAATAAAAACCATAGAATGTAGATAATAGCATATACCTAAATTATTACTGTCGGATACTGGTTATCGTCGGTCAGACTTTAGTTCTTGGTGGTTTCGTGGTGGAATTTATAAATAAAAAGTCAGTGGTTTAGCAATGTGATTTAAATGATTTGTAAACGGTTGTTTCGCAAATATTACTCGCTGTATTATTAATTATATTGATTGATTATTACATGTGTGTACAATTGATGGTAAAACATCATTGAATTCAACGAGATACAGATATAGAGAGGGCCACTCCGCAGATGAGTTCCTTGTTGGTGCTAAATGTCAATGTGGTAAGTCTGCATGACATGGTTTCGTCCAGTAGTAGTAGCAAGGAAATTTCTTGCATGCCACTTACTTATTGTGGGATGCCTCCATACATCCTTCTTGAATAAGTTTATAAAAATGGAGAGTTGAAATATAAATTTGGAAACCAATTTCTGGGCAGCGAAGTAATAGCAAACAAAAAATGGCAAGGATATGACAGTGGCGGCACAATAAGTGCAACAAAAAATTTGTTATACAAAACGTTGTCATCTAAAAAAAAAACTTTATTTCACCACCCAGAAACTGGTTTCGTCATTTGTATTCAGTAATCTATGAAAATGTAACAGGTAATAATATTATATGCGTGTTTGAAACAAATCATTTAGTACATGAGTTATCGCAACTTTTCTACAATCAGTTAATCTGGTTTTTATGAACAAAAAATATAAACTGATAACGATGTATGTATGTAATATTTACATGAACTTGATACAATAACTAAGGTATTAATTAAGTTTTAGTTTACATAGTACATAGATAATTCTGCTGTCTATGATAAAGTATTTATGTATAGTTATTTGTAAAATATACCTGATTAGTACTTTGCAGTGCTATAAATTGAATGTTGGTGTAGGTTAGAATGTTACATAATCCTTATTCTATGATTGCTGTCACGTACGACATTGCTGTGTTTACCTGGGATTACTCAATTCTAGTCATGTTGTCGAGTCATTTAATTATTTTCTCCATTTAAAAGTTTCCCTGGTCTAAAAACATTATATGCTATATTGTTTTATGAGCATTCAGAATTATAATATGGATGTGACGTGGCTTGAACTTTAATACTGTTGTATGTGTATATATAGGTATGTCGCATGTCGTAATATTTCATTATAAAATAACACATAGCCAGCCACGCATTATGTTTTATATATTTTTGAATTTCATTCCAGCCAAATCCCAATGAGACTGAAAGTTGTAACTTGAGAAATGATTATTTACTCAATCCGGAGAAAAGAGAATATTACACCATAGACTATAAATATATATATATGCATGAAGGAAATGATGTATATATATATATATATATATATATTGTACGAATACACTCTTCTATTGCAACTTCCTTTGCTGTTGGAATGAAATTATGAAAAAAGAAATACGCGTCTAAAAATGAAAATAAGATTGTGAAAAAGGGTAAGCAAAATTCTGTGAAGTTAAACTGTAAAACAACAAAGAAGAAACAATATCATTTTACATTGTTACGTACTTTCATGTATCGATCCTGAAGAATATTCGTCCTATTGTTTTTATATTGTGTCATCATTAAAACAATTTTGAACTTTGAACACTGTTTTAGCAACGCTAAGTATTATTTTCACCACAAGGTATTATCAAACAAAGTTATTATTTTCTGTTGTAAAAATACTTTTTATTATGGTTGTCTTATCCTCATTAATTTATGTAAGTAAAAAAGGCAACGCATCATTTTTATTGTACCTGATTAACGACATAGCACCTCAATTCTATATTCCTGTGATGACGAAAACATTTCTGAAGATAAAAGATAAGATTTCATTACCCCAGTACATGATCATCAAGAATCGAGAGATATACAGGAACTTTGGTAAGGCATTATTGGAGAAAGGTAATAAATGAATATTATATAGATACATCATCGTATACCTGATAATATATTATCAAAATTTTAAAATAATTGCGGCACATGCAAGTTATAAGTTAACTGCCAAATTAAATGTTAAATTAAATTAAACAAACCATTAACGTAACAGAAATTTATTTATTTATTGAACGGTTCAAATAATTTGTGAAATGCGACACAACTATACAAACATATAACCCCCCCAACCATAAACAGTATTAAATAATTAACAAACTTTTATTTCTAACAATATGTACATTACATTTAAATAAATTCATTAAATAATACTTTTACAAATAACATCCTAAAAAAATATCAATAGAGTTGATTTCGAAGGGGTAATATAATAATATTAATAATACTATTCACGTAAGCTTTAAAAAAATATTGCATCCATTCGATTCAAAGCTAACCAGAACAGACATTTTATTTCCATTAATGTCGCAAGACGTCACTACCGAGTGAAGCCCTAAAATAGTAGAACATTTCCCTTTCCCCAGTAAAAAAAACACCTAGCTGTAATATAAAAACGCTGTCAATGATAAATAATAGTTCGTAGCATTGATAAATGGAGCTACATATTGTATGAATGTAAAAATCAGCGTATATATATATTTTACATACCATTTTGTATACTTCTTAGGTATATATTATACAGACATACGAGTAGCCAGTCAGCTACTTATCACGTTATCAGAAAGTATTTGCATCAGTGACTATGATCATGATGATCCCCGTCGCTATCTTCAGAATCGTGGTCATGCGTCAGTGTCAAAAGGCATCCCATAGCCACGAGCCCGACAACTAGTGCTACAAACTGTATGAATCCAATTGCTTTTACTTTGGACATGGAATTGCTCTTTCTTTCCCGTTCACGGTTGAGAATCTCAAAAAAGACTACATAAAGAAGTGTTCCACATGCTAATCCCTGAAAAATGAACAATACACAATAACAATAAAACATTCACAATTCATTTGATCATCTTTTCACTTGTCCAGATCACACGGGACTGGAAGATTTGGAGCTGATGTTGTTGAGTAACAACACTTGTTCCTAGAAATGTGTAGGTGACTTATCTATTTTGTCAAGATTGAAGTTTACTATTTTAATACTTACCTCTATTATTGTAACTGGTAGGCTCTGCGTGGAGTCATCCGACGCGAGAATAGATCCAATGATAATACCAATTGGCGAAATAACAGCAAAGAATATTATTGAGAATAGGTAAGTTGTTGCTTTGGTTTGAGAGGCTACCAGTTCCATTCCCATGCAGAATGAGATTACAAATTTGTGAGACGCAATTGCACCGAACATTACCCATACATTTGAAGAGTCCTGCCAAGAAAATAACAGAAACATGATATTTTTCAATATACGGATACTGAGTGTTTGAGATCCCTTTACCTTCCATTTCCCTATGAAAGTAAACTTTTTTCTCCATTGTGAACATAGATTGTATTTTAAAATATTTACATGCATCTCAAGTAGTACACACATACATATGCCAGCTATCTGATGCTTGAATTGTCACCATGCATGTCACCGATAGAAATGATATTATTAAAATGTAAATCATACGCTAGTAGGAGAAATGATCTCATAAAAACCATTCAACTGACATTTTGCTCGAAAAAGTGAAAGGAATTTTACCTGTAATCCAATCGTGACGCCCTCCATAATTGCATGAAAAGAAAGTGCGATCAACGCAAGGAATGTGCGAAGAGTTGTTGCAAAATTGGATTTATCATCGGGACACTGCTCTTCCATACTTGAATCTGATGATTCCATGGATGACGACATCTTATTATGATGTTCGTGGTCGCCTTGTCTTGACTTGGGAGAACCCGTATATTCCTCATTCTCTGGTACAGTTATGCTAATGGCAGGATTGGTCGGATGATGGAGTATAGATCCTCTTCCAGTCGCTCCTCTCACATTTGGAATTGGCACACCATGAGCGATTGAATTGTGACGAGCAACAGTGTTGATATGATGGTGATGTCCATGATGACCATCAACCATAATGAAATGAGCGATTTCTTCAACAAGATAAATTAGGCAGAATCCGCCTACAACAACAACTTCCGCTAATGGGAAATGATTACTCGGAAGTGTATCCCAAACCGATGGAATTCCACTAAAGCTTTCCCTGACTTCTGGAAGTAAGTGTAGCATTGACGTAGCAAAAAGGACTCCAGCTCCAAAGCAGGAGAGAATTGTTAAAATGACCTTGTACATTGATGAATCAGTTAAAAGTATCAATTTCGTGCGTCGGATTATCATGTACGGTACCAATCCAAGAAATATTGATATAGCTGTCAGTAGAGCCATAACAAGCCATTTTTCAAGTGTAATATTCATTTTTTCAAATGAAAGTTTAGCTGGGCATGGACGGAAAAGATAAATACTACTGCGCACAGTGGATTCGGTTTTCTTCGATAAGTTTTTTTCTTATTTGAATTACGCGACACAGTGGACTGATAGAATTTGTTCCAAAAACGATTCCAAAGTCATTTATCCAATTTTTGAATCGACATCATATCTGCCGTAATATCATTTCCTTCAGATACCAATTTGGCTTAAAATAAGAATATACGCAGGAAGGGAATCTATAAAATAAATATAAATTTTATATATCGCATTATAAATCTTAAAACTAACCAAATTAATCTTGACATAACCAAAGGTAGTATGCGTTCAAAGTGAAAGCTAAACTGTAAATAACATTACTCTAGAAAACTCTTTCTAAATATGTCACAACTGGAAAATTCCAAAATGTTACTGAAATGCTGCAGCAGTCAAAGTCAAACTATTCTAGTTCCGAAAACCTTCAGAAATGTGTATGCTCCTAGCACATAATAGACAATAAAACATACGATCCCTAATATCCTTAAACCTGCATGCATAGGTATATTTTATAATGTTTAATCGTACTCACAAGTCTTCCTTCGTACTTTAACAACTTTTGGGGTGAAGTAAGAAAGCTCTAATTTATTATGCCTAAGGGCGAAGTGAAAATAGCTCATAGATTTCTATCTGGCTCAAACACACTTTAATACTGTAAGATGGCAAACATTAAATAAAACGACTACACTTTCTCTGAAATGAGTCATTTCATTTCTTTCAATGAAATTACTTTCACAGCATTGCCTACATACAAAGGTATATATTACATGGATGTAAAATGAAATCCAAGATATTTTCGTTGTATACTTTTTTCTTCGACTTGATGCACATAAAATACATTGTGCTTAGAAATTAGGGTTAAATATCGTCGATCCTCGGTTAGGGTTCAAGATTTTCGAGCAATTCACACCTATAATCCTATCCCTATCACCTATAGAGTATTCAATAAATTATGATGCAAAGTAAACTTTCTCCGGCTATTCACCACATTGGACTGTCTGCTGCGTTTTTATGGAAAGTATACCGGATACTGTATGCATTCACCAAACTCTATTACCACTTCAGCTTTCCAAAATACTTACTTGTAGCATTCTATGAATTTTTAATATTCATATCCCATTTTATACAGGTCCCATACAATGGCTAAAGGGATTATGGTATGGTATATAGTTTTTTCACAAAGTTTACCCCATGTATGATAAGTATAAAAAGTGAAAGTATCAAAAGAAGGAGGCTGATTTTTATGGGCTTAATCATATGTAAATACAGAAATGTAGGTAGGTATGTTGCATGTATGTATGTGCTTCCAAGTACAAACTAGCGAACGGTCTTGATATGATATATATTTTTATGCACATTGCATTTTAAAAATTTAACATATAACATTTATCACAAATCACAATATGTGTCTATTTTCAAAATGATAAATTGTAACCGTACTATAAAAGACGGGGCTTTCAACCTCAAGTGTTTATAATACTAAATAATGAAATGTGAAAAACTGCTGAGTAGTCCGTTATCGTCTGCACTGTGTACAATGTAGTTTAATCATGTCATAAGGTATTGAGTTAAGGATTTTTGGAAAGTAAGCTCGCATTCATCATATATCTCCTCAAATTCAACAGCCTTGTGCTGCTGATTTTTTTTCTTCAACAAATGTAATAACTTGACACAGTTTAAAGAGGAAACGACATTTGGATCCGGAATTTAAATTTAAAAACATTTTAGTCTGGGAAAACATACTGTCATTTAAAAGTGAACAGCTACTACGAAATATTGAGGTTATGAAAATGGGTTGAGAGGCATAAAGCCTTTCACCTGTTTTGCTGTCTGCCTAGGCAGTAGTGAAGTGTGACATCAAAATAGAATTCACAATTCATACATTTAGTGATTTGAAAGACAGTGGTAGTTCCTAATAGGAGCTTAGCTGTTTCACTACACCCAATCTTGTAAAAGTAAGTTAAGTAAAACGAACCTGTATGTAGTTCACTGTTGTCTACATTTTCTTCGTCAGTAGCTGGATTGGAAATGAGCGATGCAGTCACGTATTTGTACTACTTATCGGTCAGGTAAACAGGATGCCCGAATTAATTTTCAGTAAATTACTTTTCACATATGACGTAAAATGTAAATAATGAACTGTATATAAAGATACATACGAGAGCACAGTACTGCTTTAGTTAGAACTTCTGTGATTTGGCAGAATTAACTAACACCTGATTAAGGGCCCGGGTCGTGTGCAAACATTTATGCATGGGTAATATCGAGATATTGTTACGAGTTTCTTTGAACAAACTCACCGGTTCACTGACAGAAAAGTGCCGTGTGCAAATCGGCTTTATGTAGCAGATTGATACTTCAAGTAGAGCATGAATTTTTGGTACTGCCAATGCATGTTATAGTATGGCCAAATAGATAGAATAAATGATGCGTATAAAAATAATTTCATAAGCATAAAATGACATTGGAGATTGGAGCTTTGTAACATGATATCATTGAAATCAGTAATCGGCCAAACTATTTTTCATTTTAATATGCATAATGAAGAGCCATGAGCCGTACATCACATCACACCCATAATGTTTATACAAGTCATTTGTACATGGGGAAGCAAATAGCAAATGCATATTATACATGTGAAATGTGGTGGCCATTAAACAAACAGGTATCCGGAACAAACACGGTCTGCATTTTAGCAGTTACAATGAACACACAAGTCACTAATGCAAGCAAAGCTAAAATTAAAATGACATTGAAAAACATCGCCCCCTTTGACAAGTTGATTCTTCGTTTACAAGTATCCTTTTGCTTTAGTCCAAAAATTCAGCATTACACCTCTTCGGACGGAGTAACAGTGTGTTGGCAACATGGAGACATGTCAGTTGTCCAGATACTTGATACTTTTCCACTCCGAAATGTATGTTGGAATTCAGATTTAAGTTTTTTTTTGTTATTTTCCAAGCACACAATGGGTGACAGTAAATAGTCACACTCGCCGTCTCAGCATCATTCACCACTTCAAAAGCATACATTATGTCAAAGTACGCAAATGTTGGCTCGTTCATAGTGCATAGTTCAACTTACAATTATATTCTTAGGCGTAAATTTAACATTTTTCCCACAACATTTTTTAGGTTTGAATGATACCCCGACGATACTCAGTACATAAATATAGTATGTAATTAATTAACGAACGAGGGAGTTTTCAGATAGAGCCTCGTAACAACCAATATATCGAGGTATCGTAAGCTGATTCCACGATTCGGTTA
>JAHZNC010003837.1:0-10527 GCA_027744095.1 Zhuqinia jingwanae | reverse complement strand
GTCATTTTAAAATTCACAAATGCGGATAAACAGGTTCTAGGAAGCAATTATTTTTATTACTATTAATAATTATTATTGTTTTTCAAATACGATATTATTCAAAACTCAAATATCACGGCTTGTTATCTTTTATACTGGTTTAGTAGACCATTCCAATTCCGAACACTTACTACTGTCACTTTGTAGTAATGTTTATTGAAAAGCTACTAGTGTAATAGCAATTTTAAAATTCATGATCAGGGTCCAAATCAGCTAGACACAATTTTTACGTTTTTTACGCCTTCAAGCTTACATTTGCATCTATTTGTTGATTTGGTCAGCTGAGAGTATAGAAAGTTTGTTGAGGGAACATTTAATTGTTATGGATTTGATAGAATATGAGTATATTATATTAACGACTAAACAAACATGTCACATGTAAATACGCACGGTTCAGTTGTGCTACTGCACTTGTTACTTCGTATTCACTCCATTTGATCAAGGATTCATTCGATAGCGTTGTCAACAATAATGAGTGTCTCTATCTCCATGAAACATGTACTTTGTGTGTATTGAACATTGATCCTATAGGCCATTCTATTATTACAAATTTCAACTAGTGTCATTCTGTTCCTGTTTATCAGCCATTAAGTATGTTTACTGTGGTATGGTTAAACACTGATTTTTTAAACAAGCATAATCTGTTAATTTTTCGTCCAGTCCCGAATTTTCTTTACTAATTGACATTTTATAGCATGTGTTTGAGTACAATCCATCGTTCATGTAACGTACTTACAAGCACCTTATTGGTTTCTCTATATACATAGCTGAATTGTGATAATGATGTTCGTTTTTTTTCTTCATTCCACTATATGCTATACACCTTGAGTTGAGCACGATCTGCATCTCTGCTTTAAAGATAGTACTTATTGTATGACGATGATGATATCATTTTTACTTGCTACAGGTTCCTACACACAAAATTTTATGAACAAATGAGTGAATAATAATGTAAGCGCTACGCCATGGCCAAAAACATTGTTTTTTTTATACAACAACAGCACATATTATAGTATTCATCAGTCTCAAACTTTTATTTTCTCAGCACGAATATACTGTACGTATGTATATATGATGAAGACAATAGACAATGACAGCGCAAAGATGCAAATTTTTAAACATACTCATACTCAATTTACCAACCCTCAGCCAACCACAGACACAAGACATATACTGCAGAAGGAAAAGAAAAAAAATCGTTTCACGACGATGATGATCATCATGATGCAAACAAGCATGTTCGTAGTTTGATTGTGAGATGATGAGTTTGCTTAGATAGAGATCCGATAATCCGTGGGCTTGCTGCTCTTGTTGACTGGCATATTATAATCACGAAGATGACTATGGCGGCGGTGATGGTGATGGTGTAATCCTTTATATTCGAATTTATCCTTCATGGATAATAATAACCACAAATGAAGAGTCATGGACTAAACATTCGCTATCAATAGATTGTGATAATAAAAGCGAGACCGACAAGAAGGCAAAATAATTTTTTTTCTTCTTTTGAACAAAAGTGTGCGCAAAAAAACCTTTATGAAAAGTGCATACTGTTGACGTATAAATGACAGGCGTTTGCTGAGTAAGTAGTACGTTTTTGATGTAAAAGGTGTTTTTATTCGTTACAAAAAAATATAATGCAATAAAAAATACTTGCATGAAAAGTGTTTTCTTATTTTTGATATGACTTATAAAAATAAATTTGTTTGAGCAAAAATTGTAATGATTTTGGAAAAAAATCGTTTCTGATTTTGATGAGAGTTGCGCATTCGATGGTACTCTAAAAAAAGTTGGTCAGTCACATGTAAAACACCCGTAGAATTCGAGGATTTAATAAAATTGCCAAGTAACAAAAATGAACATGATTATTTGCCAAGATCAATTTGCTGCCTTCCACAATCATCTTCATTGAAGAAACCAGCACACGTCTGCGTCTGCTGCCACCTGTTCCACTTACTACTACTACTGCTATATGTGTAAATGCATTTTAAAAGTATTTTATGATATCTTAAAAACTCAAAGCATATAATTTCGTTTGTGTCCGATACCATTGTCAAAAGCTAAAAGTTGAAGAATGTATTAAGTCAGAGTGCATATTTTGCATGCATGAAATGAACAACAATATTCAAAGAAAAGCTATGTAATGAATGAAAGCTAAGGCCTAAGACGAAGTTCTTATGGGATTATCTATCTTAAATATTATCACATCATTCGTACAACTGGAACAAGAACGTAGCCAAGTTGATGCAAAAGACAAGGTTTTAATAATAATTTTCATGAATGCAAGGAGCAAGTTCAAGTTAAACAGGTACCAAAGTATCCTGCAACCATCTTCACAACTATACGACGGGTACTGGTATCTTGCTGTGTTATCTATCTAAAAACGGTGTAAATTAAGATGCGGCACTCTTTGTTCCAGAGAAGAAGATCGAGTTGGTCTTTAATAAAGACTCTTTATATCATCAACCTATACTCGTCTCGTTATTACCACTATTATTATTATTATGTACTATTATATTCCACGAAGTAAATGTGGCTTTTGGTAGAGAGCATCATATTATCATGATGTGGTGATGTTGTACCCAACCATATCTTATAGCAAAACGTCTTATCATTAAATGAACTATACATACTGCACTGCATAGACAGATGCAGAACAACCAGATTTTCCTCTACTGGTCGGAAAAAATATGCCTTAGCATTTCTATGGAATGTGAGAAAATGTGTTTTGTACGTGATCCCAATGTAGCGTTCACTTTTCATCTCAAATCATTTCAAACATGACTTTCCTATGCAGCTAATGAAATAATTCTTTCCAAAGTCCAAATTAATGTATGTACATACCTGGCTATATTGCCCACTTGTGAAAACTCTCACTTTTGTGAATATACCTGCTCACTTTTTTAAATCTTATCTTCTACAAAGTCTTCATAAAATATTTGTGCTAAAATATTTATCAGTGAATTCACTCTTGTTTTGCTTGATTTTCAGAAAAATAAACAATTCATGTCAATTCATGTTATTAAGCAAAATTATTTCTTTTTATCCGTTTACGTTCATGGTTATGGTTATCTACACTCACTTATATCTCGCATCTACAGATACCTCTTAATAACATCAATTTTCTATATTTTAATTTGAGTTTTTGCAATTGCAGAAATTTGCATATCATTCTAGGTTGAAAAAATACAAGAGCTAATATAATCCATAAGGGAATATAAAAGCAATTATTATTATTTCCTTTTATCTCATTGCATTAACTTAAAATTTATAAATTGATAAAATATATAATTTTAAGCAATGTGCGTTTATAAAAAGGTGACGGTAATCGTTTCATCGTCACTTATTACAGAGATGAGCCAAAGTATTAATATTCATTAAATGGGTACTTACTACTTGTAAAAGAAAAACATTGCCCGTTAGACTCTAGAAAAACTCATACTAGGTATTTTTAATGCTAATGTATAATGTTTGTAACGTTAAGTATTGAGGTGGTAATAATAATTATATTCATTTCACTTGCAGCAAAGTGTGCCGTCATCCACAATACATAAAGGTATGTAGTATATGGTAGGAGCATTACTTGATGATGAGATCAGCGCAACCTTTAGCCAATCTCCGACTCGTCGTTTTTGTTGGTTTTTCTTTCCACATCTAGTAATACCATATTTCTCTCGCTAATGCCTTTTAAGCTTTAGCTTAATGTGTAATGATGATGATGATGATGGCGTCTCATGCTTTTCATGTTTCCTCTCCAAGATTATATGCATATACCTAGATATATATGTACTTATGTATAAATATGATACGTACATGTATTGCTATGTTCTTTCGTTTTTCTTTCCCGTATTTTTATTCTCACTTTTTTTTACTTTTCATCAGTGTTGGCAAGTGTTGAAGGAAACTTGAAGTAAATCAGAGTGAATTGAATCTCTTTAAAAACTCTTTTGACACTTCATTGCCTTTCTTGAGAGAGTGTTGTTGGTTGCTGAAAAGCATATAAAAAGCTTTATGATGATGCTGATGCCTGGAGTGGAGTGAAAAGAAAACGAAATTAGCCTTTTACTTGCTTGTTTCTCTTTCCATCTCTCTTTTTAAGATTCGTTCAACGACTTTAGGGCTTTCTACGAGTCCATACTCGCTTTAAGCAGACTCTATAAATTTCAAAGAATAGAGAGCGTAGAGAAAAGATTTTATTCATCATCAGAATCCGAGAAGGGTATGTATGTGTATACAAAAAAAAGACAAGAAAGCAGTCTTCTTTTGGGTGGAAGTATACAAGACAAAAAGAATGAAAATGCGTAACAGGGAACGAGAAACAAAAAGAAAGGTGAAGTTATAAGAAGAAAGAGTAGACAAAGTGCCTCTGCTATTCTCTCTAAGCTAGTCTCCTGCTCTTCACAATTATTATTATTATTTTGTTGTAAAACTTTGTTTCTCCTCCGCAGTAGCAGCGATGAGAAGATCGAACGACACAAGAGGTGAAGCTAAAACTTTTTACAAAAAAGCAAACTAGAAACTCTTTTTGACTTAGAGAAACTTTCGTAATAATATTGTACCAAGCCAAAAAAAAAATGTGTGTATAGAGGCAGATAAGGACGAGGAGAAAAGATTGACTGCGTTAGTTGGAGTTGGAGTGCCACTTCATATCTATTATATTTCAGCTCGCACAACATCTATTATTATTATGCCATATATACTCCATATACTTTTATTTACTTAAAAAAGCAATTATATGTATGGGAACTCCAACATGAAAGTATAGAAACACATTGTTACAACTACAACAACAAAAAGTTTGCTTTTTGTTTCAATTTTCAGGGAACTGTATTTATGTGATAATAACTTGTGCTTTTTATAGAGCCTTTTCTCCGTGGAGCATATAAGGATATGCTGTGCTCCGTTAAACCATCTACTAATAAGATTTCTCCGAATTATTTTCAGATTTTCTCGTTGGCTTCTGTAAATCGTCAAATTGATGATAATTTTAAACCATAACATTTTTATTCGCATCATGAAAAACAGTGGTGGTGGTCCATGAAAGCAAAGTTGCAGGCACCCAATCGCTAATAAATTTTAATTCGTTTTGGCTATTAGGCTACCCATATTAAAATCTTTAAACTGGTTAAATCGTACGGGTAAGAAAAAAAGTATAATATTATGAATTTCATATATAATACCTATGCATATTCTCGTATTGAGTGAGTCTTTGGAATATTTTTTTGTAAAGCAGCATAAGTACCATTAGCATTCATCTCCTTGCTCTCATGATGTTATTTATCTGCTTTTTTTTAATAAAAAAAACTAAATTACAAGGTGGAGTATGACAAGATGAAATGCAAAAGTTTTTATGCATAATATACATTTGCACAAAAAGCACGTTAAATGCTAATAAGCATAGAATTACCAAACCATTTGTCATTTTAAAATGCAATTCAGCATGAATAATGTAGCAGACAGAGACTAGACTAGAAAGAAATAATAAAAGTATTATATACTCGCTCAAAAGTATTTTGTTACTTTGCTGAGAAGGCTGAAAAGCGATAAAACGTCAGGGTTCTGCTTATACTGCACAGTTGTTTTGTTAGAGAACGGGTTGGAACGGAGTTTTTTTTAAAGAAAGCAGTTTTCTTTATACCCTTTATTCTCATAGATTATTATTGATGGAGTTTGCACCACACACTTTCTTCATACATATAAGGTTAACCACACAATAAGAGAAGCATAAAGTTGCAGGTTCAAAGAAAAAATGATTAGAAACGATCCAGTAGGTAATTAGTGATGCGCTATGTTGATTGAACCATTAGTATTATGGATATGAGTGTTCTAATGTTATTTTTAGTAAACTATTATTCCAACACGTCCATTTGAAATTTAAAATAGTGTATTGAAGTGTAATATAGTTATTTTGTCTATATGTTTTGTCTTTCAATTTGAACAACACATATTATATCTTCAACAAAAGACAAAATTCAATTGTTAGTATGCATGAGCATCTTCTTTTTTCCTAAACACATTTGAATCGGGCTTGGAAACTTGAAATAATGGGATTTGAAGTGATGTAGTGGGCGTAACGCATCAAGAGGAGAAGAAACATTAAACCTCCCTAATGGATTGATGCATGTATGTATGCACTCATTTATAACATGTAGTTACTCAGGATGTCTCTTGTTCTCTTGACATGCCGCACTTAACAATTTACATTTAACAAAGTTGACAATGATCCTTTCTAGCTGCCAAACCAAGCGTGCATCAGTATTATTCAACCAGATTTTCATAGAAATCTACATATATAGGATGTGTGCTGTGTGTGAATACACACGTAGGTATATTTATCTATCTCTCCCTATAGGCTATTTTGTAACTACAAGACCAGGTTTTTTTCTACCAGGAATATAATCCAAAAATTATAAATAAAGTTCTACTATAATAGCTTTGGTGGTTGGTGGCAGTCACAATGACGATGATGACAGTCTCTTGCGCCGTTTGCTTGCATGTTGTATATATGTTCATGCAACCAGTTAGTTACGTGTACGTGTTCATGGAATATTATTGTTTGCCTTCTTCTTTTTTACCATTTTGTGTCAACAATGGTCAACTGTAATAAAATTCATGTAGACAAGAAAATTTAAATACGTATATAAACATACGTGTATGTATAATATGTATTATGTCTTTGTCGTAGTAAGTGTAAAGAGAAACACATTAAACTCTCATTGTTATTCTAAACATGCCTGTGCGGGTCTCTGTCTCTGTGTAAAGAAAAAGTGTGAAAATGGACAGAGGGGACGTGAACAAAAAAGTCATGCTGCTTAGTAATTATGACTGCTAGTTTGCTTCTGTGTACTTCTACTCTAATAACAACTGTTTAGTGCCTCTTTCCACGAATGGTCAAATCCTATTGTCCTTCTCAATAATAATAATCTCGTAGGATTAAAAATTAGAAGAGAGTTAAAAAAAAGGTAGAAGTAAAAGTTATATTTGAACAAATGAGCAAGCCTAAAAAAATGCATTTTTATGCATAGGAAATGCATGCAGTGCACTGCAGTGCTTGCTTACTGGTAGGTACTTAAGATTTATGTATGCTTCAATGCTTGGTGAATAGATGCCTTGGCTTTTTGGGTTGCTTTTGTATTTATAATCATCACGAAAATTGGAGATAAGAAAAAGGTGTTTTGGGTAAATGCACTTTGTACTTATGACTTTTATGTGTTTTTGTTTCTATTGCAGGATAAACAGGGGAACCTTCGATGGAATATTACACAAATGGAAAAATATTACTGCCAGAGAAAATCTCCATTTGCAACAACTCAGATAGAAGTTGAACTCTGAATGTGATGTTTACACCAGGCAGAATGAAGCTTTTATTAGTGGCCTAAAACACGAAGGAAAAGGATAATTTTTATATCATTCGTGAAAATGTGCAATAAACACAAGAACGTTCTTCTATGACATTGTCAGAATGTGACCTCGACCGTTGTATTGGAGCACAATACAACTGTTCGTGTTGGTGATATAGTTAATTAAAAACACATTTTAAAAATTGTGGACCGTCTTCAATTTCTTCATTTAAGAAGCACACAATTGAGGATATCCACAGTTTCATTGGGGGATGACCGCAAGGCAAGACGCCATGTAAATGGGACTTGCCAATGAATGAGGTCGGTGGTTCTGAGAGGTAATTTTTTTATAATTTATTTAACGTATTTATCTATTATATACGCAACTGCAAATTTCAATTAATTCTGTATAGTTTGCATAAAAAACTACAATTATGTGACTTTAGTTAATTTTTCAATGATTTTCATTTTTTCAGCGGCACAGGCCTAAGGGCCATAAAGTCGAGCCGCAGTTCAGATGCCAACTTCGAATACGACGACAGCGAGTGGGATGTTGGGATCGGAAATCTCATAATAGATCTAGATGCAGATATCGAAAAGAATAACGAAGCTAATCGAAATAATAATAACAGTGACTGTAGTAATAGCCAAAGCAATCCTCAAATGCATATACCACTAACGTCGTCCTCATCATCAGGTAGCAACAATAGTGGTAACACCGGCAGCAGTGGGAACGGCAATAAATCAACTGGTGGAACCGGAAATAATAGCAGCAACGTCATGGAACACTCGTCCGTAGTGGATAAGGGGCTCAAGATGAAGATTAAAAGGACCAAAACTGGAACAAAAAGTGCTGATGCAAAACATGAGATTGTTAAAAATGACGTAGTGGGTTCTTCGAATGGAACCTCCGTAGTAGGTTCATCAAGTGGCAATAGTAGCTACGCAAGTAATAAATCCATAACCGATTCAATTTCCTCCAAAAATTCCCATACCTCTCACAAAGATAAAGATAAGTTGATGATAAAAGATGGACTTCTACACGAGAACTCACATAATGATAGTAATATCAAACAGGAAAACACTGGAGAGCCTGGGGGCAAAGCGAAAACGCCTAGGAAGGTGTCGACAAAAGAGAAAAAAGTGAAAAATACTAACAACGTTGGCAATACTAAGAAAGATGATAAGAATATCGACTCTAGTAATAACAACAAAAGTTTGTCAAATAGTGGAAATAGTTCTTCCGGCTCATCCAGCTCTTCTGGGACTCATGCCAAAGACAATAAAGAGTTTTTCAGCACAACAGTAAACCTAAATGTGCCCAATGTGATTCCAAATTCAAGTTCTTCAGCTTTTGTCAAAACTACTGCGACTATCAAGGTGCCCACCGCGCCTTCCAGCAGTGTTTCTTCTATACTCTCATCTTCCAGTGGCTCAGGATTGCACGCTCATTCTTCCGACTCAGCGACATCATCATCATCATCATCATCATCAAATAGCAATAGTAATAGTATGAGTATAGCGAAAAACAATAGTAGTAATACTCCTTGGGGTACTGTGTCTCCAAGTAAAGGAGTTGTTGAAAAGGGACGTCTTTCCCCGTCAGTTACTAACATGAGCAATGTTCCCGAGAAAGCGACTACTGGAAATTCGTACAAGAAACCCAGATCATTCACTGCTTCAGATAAGGTACGTATAATATCAATACAACATGTCAAACATATTATAGTTAACCTCATCACATCTACATTATAATAAGTTATTTACAAAAATGCATGAAAGGAAAGCGTGATTTCACTCAAACAATGCATTATGAATGCTATTGTGAGAATTTAATTGCCTTCTGTGTCCTGGTATTTGAATCATAATAAAACAAAAAAAGGATTAACTAAATTGAATCCTGTTGAATGATATTTAAATGGAACGCCTCAGTATTAGTGTACAAGTATTTAAAAAAAGGTGTACATGTGCATGCAGTTTCCAACTTTATACAATAAATATTTTAGTAATTGTAAACAAAAATGAAAAGAGGTCGTAGCCAAAATACCAAACGGGGGCAACGTAAAACCCGTGGAAGGCCGCGGAAAAAACCACTGGAAAATAATTTTGTACATGATAATAATTCACAGTCCTTCCATTTAAATGAACAGGTGGGATCCACTCCAGCAGACGTAGACACCCCCATCTCAGGATCTCATGGTAGTTCGCCTTCAAGTGCATCATCATATCGAAATCAAGGAGGGCTTAGTATTAACTCCGCCACTGCCACTGATCTCAGCACTACCTCTACCATTTTAACCGTGCCTGGTACCCAATCCACTAGTGGCTTCGGTTCACGTAACGCCACATCAGCGACTCCTTCAACCCAAGATGTTTGTGTTGGCACAAGTGTGGGCACAGTAACAGAACCTGACTGCCTTGGTCCCTGTGAGCCAGGAACATCCGTGACTTTAGAGGGAATTGTCTGGCATGAAACAGAGAGTGGTAAATAACCAAAATAATATGCATTATAAAATAATAAAATACATAATATGCATGCATAATATGTAATTCATGTATTATTAAATATTTCCAAACCGCAACTCCTGTCAACGAACCTCCTGTCACTGACACAAGATCAGCAAATGCTAAACTCCGGAATGGAGCCAAAGGACGCCGGGGAAGTAACACTGCCACTGCGTTTGTCGCTCCTGCAAGTCCTGTAAAACAAGATCCCTGGCCTAAACGAAAGACTAGAGGTAGTGAGAATGAAAGTCAAGAAGAAGTTAATCCAAAGAACGCCAAGAGACCTAAGGTGTCCAAAGACGATCGAAAGGATCGTCGTTCCAACAGCCCCGCTCCAGAAAATGAAAAGTCTGGACCCTCCTCCCCACAACTGATCGAGTGTCCCGAACCGAATTGCTCCAAGAAATATAAACACATCAATGGCCTGAGATATCATCAGTCTCATGCACACTCGAACAATTTTGTGGCCGCTGAAGATTCAGACTCTAACATGTCGACAGCCAGTAATACCAACACATCTGCAGCTCCAGAATCCACAAATTCTACAAGTACGGAATCCACAATAGAGCCAATGGCTGTTGATAATGTTCCTGAAGTTCCTGTCAAAAGTCCCGTGGCAGCAGCAGTAGCAGCAGCAGCAGCA